>UELV01166017.1:0-51253 GCA_900490015.1 Megastigmus stigmatizans | reverse complement strand
ACCTATATCCGTCTTATGCATACCTATAGGTATCCAATCTCGTATAATATACCCTTTTAGGCGCCAAAATTAGAAGTTAATTAAGGAATTTAATTATTGGTATATATAATATAAATAATTATTAAGTTTAATAACTGATTCGGTATGGAAAAAGTGATTCATTAATGGTTAAGGAATGGTTTCTTTGAGGTACAGACACGCAACGCTTGTGATCGTGCATTAACTGTTAATGAATATTCCTTAACGGTTAAGAAATATGCTTTTGAGTCAACTAACACGAGAAATTTTTTTCCCAAATGCATGGTGCATTTGGCTCAAATGAATCTTTCTATCAGCGTGGAAAAAGATTTTTCAATATTAAAGAGAGTTAATTCTATTATCATCTCAGAGATTTCTTATCGAAATGTAATTAAAACTTGTAATATCATTATTTTGATTAAGTATTCTAGCCAGAAGCGAAGAAAGTAATTTTATTACGTATTACTTTGATTCTTTTTTTATCTTTGATTAATATTGGGATCCGCGGTCGTGACTTCACCAAAAATAGATGACCGACTAGAGTAGGTCGCTCACCAGCTTTACTACGCGCAATCATATAACAAAAAAATGACTAATTATTATTAATGCAAATTAAGATGTCTATAGTGACATTTGTAACTGTACAAACTCTGTACATTTTATACTGCAATTTCGTCGAAATCTAACGGATCCCATATAGAATGAAATAATTAAGATTGACGTGGTGTCTTTTAATACGTAATAAATTTACGTAACACATCCTTGCGATTGATTTATATCCGCGTGCGATTGGTTACATTACATAAGTCTTTAATCAAACTAATTGACCTGTATTCAAAATCTGCGAATTCAATTTTGTAATAATACACATAAGTGGAATGGAACTGAAAACATTGAAATGAATGGTAAAAATAAAATATCTTAACTCGCGGTATTGAAAATTATATAAGATTTTTAAATTCTTGTCTTACATTATACATATAATCTACATCTGCGTATTTCGAATCGGGCAGATTTCGTATATGAATAACGGTTGGACTCGTTCGTACAAGTTTGCCTGTCAAATTAACATAATCGCATTAAATGTTCATCGGAGCCACGGCGATAACCACGTTTTCGTAAAACCATTGCCAACAGGATCGACAATCGAGCGCCAAGACCCGCAACAATCAGAACTAATGCCTCATCTCATTTGAATACCGAATGAAGCAAGTATAATAAGCGCAACCTCTCCGCTCGCAACGTGACCGTAAAAACGAGCAAAATCACGCGCACCGCTTTAAATTCCCTTTCGCGATGCGGCGGCCCCTCATTGTTTACGGATTCTGAATTGTTTTCACGATGAAAGAACACACACACGCACACACACACACACGTACAGGAGCGGCAGCACTCGAAGCTCAGTTCACCTACATTTTCTTCCCTTTTTGTTCCACGCTACTTCTGCCGCAAGCCAAGTAGCCACTTGATCGAGAGCCTGGACTATAGTGTGGCAAATGCTTCCGCGCGCGCGTATATGATGCATCGTATGCAGTCGATGAAAAGTCTCGACGAGGCTCTGAGAGCTATGCACGTGTGTATGTGTGCTGTAGGTGCAGTGTGCTTCGACTTTAGACGGGCGGAGCGGGTCGATCGGCCGATTGATTGCTCCCCTACTTTGCGCCGAGAATTTGTTGGCGTTCGCGAGAGGCTGTATACACTTTGTTGGATTTTCCGAGGCTGTACTTTGGCACGCAAGATTCTTTTTTTATGTACGTTATTTTATATAAATTTGGCGTAAATGCGATTATTGAAAATTGTCGTATGTAATTGAATGGTTGAAAATTATATTCGTGAAAGATACAGTTTACGGTTGATTATATAGCTTAACATTTTTGTTTGTTATTTGGTGCGAAAATCATCAATATTGTAAATTTTTGGTAGAGGTATATTAATTCACCGTTTTGTTGTTTGAATAATACGCATTTGACCACGATACCGTCTCCTCTCTTTTTACCATTTTCGTGTTTTTTAGAAGAAATAGGTAACCTGTACAAATAATGTTTTCGTCTCTAATGAATAAAACCCATTTAATTTTTCCCAACGAAGAAAAGCTACATTTCACCACTTGTCAGGTAGGATTTTATTTGTCCGGAGTTTAAAATGCATTTTCTTTTCATCGGGAAGTTGAAATCTGTTTTTTTTTTGCAGATAATTTTAAATAAGTCGTTATTAGATCAAAGAGTCACAAACTTTAGTATCAATATTTTTAGGATTATTTTTCTCCGTAACACAGTAGTATCCAATTAGTGGTAATATATATATATATATATTCTGTGTATTTTGGTCAAGATATCTCATCGTGGTACATAGGACCGTAAATTCATTTAATATTGTAATAAAACGTACAATTGCACCTTTTTGGTATAGCACAATCGTTGCCCTATTATAAATATTTGGCAAAATCTCTATGTACAAACCATTGTCATAGTTTTTATAAATGCGTCAAATAATTTTGCTTATGCTTACTTAGTTAATATTGCATATGAATTTTAACTGTTATACTGTTTATTGAAATTCGAAATCTCGTTATCGCACCCCCCCCCCCCCCCCCCCTCCCCCCATGAGCAGACACTCGTTCTGCTGTCCCGCAACTTTTGTTTCCGCTCTGCGCTCCATACAAATTTTCGCGGGCAAACTCATCAGCACTACGGAGGTGTCAGGCTGCATTATTCGCGCGCAGATCGGCGCATTCCGATTAGCGCTTTATCAGTAAGAGCACAGCGAGAAAGCAGCAGCAGCAGCTACGCGACAGCAGCAAAAACTAGATTTTCCACGGGGCTACGCGAAGATTTACGAGACTCCGTAAGCCCGCGAAGAAGTCGCGCACCCCCGCAAGACTAGCGCTGACCTACTTGCTTATACACGCCGAGTTCGAAGAGCTTCTCTTCCATATTCTTGGCCCAAAGGCTCAGGAATTTCAGAACGTATTCCTGTTCCGTGTGCAGTGCACGGTTACGTGCTGAGCAGTCGCGGCGGCCTCCTTTTACGCCCCGAGCGTATGCACAAGTGTGGGCAAAGTGCGGCCGCTGATGCTGCGGATAAAAATCAAACTTCGCTCTCCTTATAAATGCAGCCGTGAAGAGATGTTGCGCATCGGTTAAACGTGACGGCTTGTAAAATTTATGAGAAATGGGTAAGCTTCTGGTACTATTAGAGTACGTGTTTCCAATCCAGTCGCTTCTGTGTGTTTGATTTGAGCGACCCAACGGTCCATTCCTTTCCGGATCTTAATTCGAGCATTCAATAGCTCGGTGTGAACTTTGAAAACAATTATTTACCAGCAATATAGTAAACAGTATATAACTTTTACTGAAATTAAATCTCATTTTTTCTGTATACTACTTTAAATTTCAGCAATTTTTATTGGTGAATTTTATTATGAATCTTTGAAGTCTAGTTGTATATTTTTATTTTTTTTTTTTTATTTTTTGAACCTTTCCGAATTTCTTACTTATACATTTCCATTATATTGGAATTTATGGTCTGTTGGTTGGAGCATCTCTACTCAATTACATTTCTAGGTACTAGAAACATTCTCGAAGGTGACATTCTGTGACCCAAATATATCGGTCGCTCCTTGTAAGCTTGAAGAGGAAGGTATATCTGAATAATCCTCTGAAATATCGCTATCGAATTATACAATATTAGTGTGAAATTTGTTCGTTAAAATCGATTGTTCCTACACTTCTATATTTTCCATTTTTGTAATAATTTTAATACTTTTCTCCGTTAATAAAATAACAGTATAATGTCCGTTTGTTCACTTAATTAAAACAAATTAAAACTGTAAAACTAAAGTTATGAGTAATATTATTGAATCTTTTGTATGTAGAATCAAAGTTAAATAGTCGAATGACAATTTTTGAATTAGTAAAACTGGGAGTATATTATCTTGCTAAAAGTGCATCAAATTTAGTGACGAGGTAATTTTATTTTATACTACATTTTTTTAAAGCCTTGTTTCCATGGTAGTATTAAACATTTCCAACTGCTATATAAATGAAACGGTAGAATTGAGTAGATTCTGGGCATTTTATGTAGGTATAAAAAAAGATCTAAGAGTTTTTTAGCACTTTATAAGCAGTTCGCCGTATAGCATCTTCTCTCAAGACTATTCTACCACGGTTATGTACATTCACTAGATATGTTAGCAATCAAAGTTTTCTCTTCGCAAGCAATTCTTTTACAAAGATACTGATTTATTGATGTAGCAGAAAAATCAAAGACAAAATTGCATTTTAATCATGCCCAAACATTATTTAATGCTTAATAAAACGAGAACAGTTAATCATCTTCGTTGCAATAATTTATATCGAGTAGAATTAAACGTCAATATAAGCGAGAATCGCAAAGTGGAGCTTGAGTAAAAATACATTATCACACAAATTACATGGAGCAAATAACGAAATCGAGAGCTGGGCAATAAAACGAAAGTTAAAGACAGACTTTTAGGCTCGGAGCGCAGTAAAAAAAAGGGGGAAAGAGCTGGTGCACGAGCTCAAAGCGAAAAAATGAGAAAGGAGGATCGAGGAGCTGCGCAATAAGTCTGTGCATCGCCCATTCGCGGCATGTAAATTACGTCTCTAAGGGGAACGAGGCGCGGAGCTGCACATCGCCAGTCTCGGATATCCTCGTAAAGGATCCTGTATAAAGTCCGAGTGCATCGCTCTCTCTCTCTCTCTCTCTCTCTCTCTCTCTCTCTCTCTCTCTCTCGCTCTCTCTCCTTCTCCTTCCCTCTCTTATACCGCCGCGCGTAATACCAAATGTAATTTGCTGGAACTAATATATTGGATATGCTAATTTGGCCTCTGGGACAATGCCAGGGTTAAGCTCTTTTTCACTCTGTCTTGGTCTTTAAGATTCTTTCTCTTTTTCACTCCTCTCTCCGTGTCTCTCGATTCTCTGCACTCTTGTCTCTTTGCAAATAACGTTTTATGCAAATCGTATTCGAAGCTAATATCGCTATTTTTTCTAAATTATGTTTTTTCTGAAGTAGGTAATCTTTGGAAAATAGTATCTTTTCACGCTCGATCGAGGAATTGAAAAGATAGTTGCCAATTTATACTAGAATTTTTCATATAGATTTAAGCATTTAGTTTAGATATATATTGTTTACAGAAGGTAAATAGTTTAAACGTAAAATAGTTTAAACGAATTTCACTGAAAATTCGTTTCTGAATTTGTCTAATCCTCGAGTAAATCAGACTTTTCCTACTGCGAACTAATCTGATTTTTGTTTTCACTCGAGTTCCATGTTATCACTCGTTTCGATCGCTGCTTTGTACATGTAACCTCGCAGTAGTCCTTTTTCACGGAGTGTACTTCCCTCGTCCTGACAAATTCTCCAGTCCATTTTACCCGTTTCTTTTAAGCTGAGAAACCTTTTTTCCCTCGCTTCGCGGAAACAACTTACAAGGCATTAATAAAGCTCAAGTCTTGGAGCGGAGCAAAACTCGGGGCATCTTGCCGCTGCTCTTTTCCTTCGTTAATCTTCTTCTTCCGAACTAGCTATTGTCTCGTTTTCTTCTGCCGCTTACAGTTTCTTAGTCGCGGAATTTGGATGCTTTTTTACTCCCATCAACAGTCTCGAATTTTTTCTCGCACAATCTTTGCTTTTACAATTAACCTTTGCACTATGTTATCTCTTAAATAACTATCTTTTATTCGAGTAAATTTACGGTTCTAGTTCGCATAAAAATGTAAAAAGAGCGAAGTGTTTATAGAAGAAAGCTATAGCAGGTCCATAAAGTAGTAAAAACATTCAAAATGTATAAACATGAAAAAAAGTACAAGTGATTAATTGTTATAGCGTTGCCTAAATGAAGTGAGTCGATCTTCGGAGAACCACAAGCAATTATTTATTTAAAAATTTTAAAAATTATCCTCCTCATCGGATGTTCCGATAACACGTCCATTGACACATGATTCAATCAAATAAAGGAAAAGGCAAGCTAGCCGATCAAACCCGAGTACACTAAAAGTAAATACCTCGACTTTGATTAACTAGCTTGTTTTTTCTTTTATTTGATTGAACCAATGTATTAGACGTGTTATACCAGCAAACTTGAAGATAAGTAGATCTTGTTTGGATCCTCGAAACGAAAATTTTTTAATAATTTTTAAATAAAAAATTGCTTCTGGTTCTCTGAAGATCGACTCGCTTCATTTATTCAATGTTCTGAAATAAAGTATATAAAGTATTTAAAAAATATTTAATTTTTTAATTATTTTAACTATAATATTGTGACTATAATACTTATAATATCAAAATTCTGCTATCTACAGTTTCAAAATTAGACATATATAATACACAAAGGAGTTGGAAAGAGTCGAAAAGCGCACAAGTCTACTTTGAAACAAGCAGCGCATTAAGAAGGACGGAATGAGAGCATAGCCGCGGAGCTAAGCCGCGAAACACCAAGCTGCAGCAGCGCAATTCATACAAATAGCCTCTGCGCAGACGATTTCCATCCACTGTATACACGCATCAGTTCCGCGAACACTATAGCTCATCATTCCTCGGCATTTTTCACTCCTAAATAGATGCGCGCACAGCCGCAAGTGCGTAATAAGTCTCTGCAGAGGCTCGCATCGGAGGCGCGATAAACTAATAAAGCGAGCGCGACGAGCGGATACCAAGTGGATCATAAATCGAGAGCAGTTCTCTCTCTCTCTCTCTCTCTCTCTTGCATTGTCGAGCGGCGACGCGTACACGTATACATGAATTGCGCCTCGGCATAACGACATCTACGACTAAACCGAGAGAGAGAGAGAGAGAGAGACACTGCGGTGCTTCTACAATATAAACCGTGGGGATGTTATAGGGAATGTCGCGGCTAGAGGGCGACTGGGACGGAGGAAGGCACGCGACGGCGGCCCGCTTTATGCGACGCCGACTTAACGAGCTAATTAATCGGCCGGCGAGATTAATGACCAAAGTGGCAATTTGTCAACGCGAAATTGCGCTGATTTCGAGTCTACGGCGTCGGTGGCAATGCGCAGACCATAAGCGCGCTCATATTCCTCATATTCCGTGCTACGGCGCTTGTAACGGCGAGCGTGTTCTATAGTCTCTCTCTATACACTGGACCAAGTCGAGATTTCACGCGCGATTTGTAATATTTCCCGAGAGAAATCTCACGGTAATGGCCTTACCACGACGTTTACTCCTTATTTTAATAGGAGATTTCTTTTTCTTTGACTTTTTTCATGCACTCGGCCGCGCGTGGAGCTTTTATATACTCGGAATTTTATCCGCGATATATGCTGGACGCGACAATGACGAGGATGTGCAGATATTTTGGTATATTTCCTTCGAAATGCTTAATTCGAATTTATTTATAGAATTATTAGTTGTGAAATGTTATTTATGTTTATTTACCTTTGTATGCTAAGTGGATCGTTAAATTACATTTCTAAAATTAAAGAATACAGTGATTGCGAAGTAGAAGTATTCTTAGCCGCAGTATTTCAGTATATAGTTAAAATATAAAATGATCCATAGTAATTCTACGATATTGACGATTTTTCTGTTAACGCTTTCAATATTGTCAAAGTTTTTTTTTAAAAAGCTTAATAATAATGTTTCGTAAATATATGTAACAATGCACTTAAGTAATGTAGGGTTATACACACTTAACTAATAAAATTATTACAGTAGAATGCATTTTATTAATAACAGAACCATTGATTTTTTCCTATATCTATCATTCCATCATATATCTTTAACTATATATAATATGACATAAAATAGAGTTGCTGACAGACTTTGATAATAATAAAAGAAAAAAAACAACAAAAAAACCGAATTTAATCAACAGTAAGTGCAGCGCCATAGAGGAGAAAGAAAAAAATTACCAATCAAGCCGTACGATATTTCGCTTGGCATCAATCAGTGACTTTTCTGGCGCGCGCGCGCCACAGAAGAGAGGCTACACAGCACATAGTGCAGTTGCAGGCGCGAAAATTATTACTCGCAGCAGCAGCGCGTTCGACGCGGACGTGAAATATTGCCGCGGGCAGCAGTCTGCATGCGCTTTCTCATCGTCATTGCGTTTCTTTGATAGTAGCCTAAGAATCGGGCAGGAATCGATGTGCTTTATCGACTGAGTTCGGATGCAGCAGCCTCTATATATATATATATAGGTGCAGTGCTTTTGCGCAGCGTCACTCGAGTGAGTCTTTGATTTTCTGGCAAAGAGCCGTAGCGTACAAAAGGCGCATCTATAGAATCTTGTTACCGCTCTATACGATTTATGCTATGTTTTGTAATTTTTGCCAAAGGGAAACTTCACTTGGTATACTTGCGAGTATTGCGCTTCATTACTACGAAATGCTCGCAACTGCCTGGCTTTTCAGTCTTTCCAATAAGGCTCGAATAATAGTACCGCCCGCTATGCGGATTAAATACGTTTCTTTTCACTGACTTTTTCACTTCTTCTTTTAAGGGGGTACTAAAGTCAATTAAAATTTTAAATTTACCGCCCTACATTTTACCTAACGAGAAGTAAATAATTTGTATTAATTAAAAAAAAATTTGAATTATGCAAATCCCAAATATAGGTGCACTTCGTCTATGAATTATCTATCATGTGGTAAAGTTTCAAGTATATATTTCAATGACATCTTAAAACTTTTCCAGATGATAGATAATTCATAAACGAAGTGCATCTATATTTAAGATTTGCATAATTTCAAGTATTTATTTAGTTACAACAAATTATTCAGGATCCGAACGGTTAAACACTTTGACACCGTATTAAGAATATACAAGTCCGAGGAGGCATTTAAAGTCGGTATTTCTTCTTTCTTTCAATGTTCTTCAAATTGATTTCCACGTACATTAATGCACGGATAAAGAACAAAAAAGAACAATTAAAACTCACATGTAAACAAAGCCGAATTCCCCACAGTGTCTCGTGGCAATAAAAGACAATAAGCAGCGGAGCGAACGACACGCAATAATAATGAGACGCGCGGCAGGTAAAATCCGCGTGAGAAAGCCGAACCCCTTCACTTTCCACTGCTCGTCTTCAAACGCGGTCCGTCATCCACCCGCCTCCCTGTCATCCAATTCTTTCTCTCGCGCATTGTCGGCCATTGATTACACGAGCGATTAAGCAAATACAGTCGCGGGCTTTATAAACACCGCGCGAGAGGCCCTGCGCAAACAGGCCGACTATCCCCGTCCTCGTCCTCCCCCCATTAGGGGAGGCTGCAGCAGAGACGCGTGCTTCTATATACACGGAGCGTCTATCTACCCTCCGCTGCTCTCGGGCTTAACTTGATTTGTCTCTCCTGTGTACGCGGCGTTTTTTAGCATGCGACGACCCCTCCCGGTCTGGACTTGCTGCGCGTATTATCATTCGCTGGTGCATTAACTCTTAATATCGAATTCGATCTGCGATGTGTGTGCAGCATATAAGCAGCGTCGGTGCACAGTTCGTTCGAGCTAAATTATCAGAGATTAAACGTTGTGCTGTATGTCGTTGGTGATGTTTACTCTTTGGCTTGCGTTCGTCCATTATTCTCTCTCTCTCTCTCTCTTTGTCTATAAAATAAACTAAAATTTGTACTTTGATCCATGATGGGGTTTGACACTGAATTTACTTTGGCGTCGAATTGCACACGTTGTTAGTATTTTTCTATGAAGATATAATCCATTGTTCCACTCGATATAACCAATGGACCCGTATAAGATCGAGTCGATCGCGCGTGGCAGAAATAGCGATGCTCGACGCATATAGAATGTTGTTAATCGCATCATTTGCTTTCGGTATATATTAGATCGATTAAAATGCTTCGAAGCTGTTGAATCGAATATCGACTGGTATAATTGCTAAGAGCCGCGAGAGTAGGATTTAAAAATTAGATCTCGATTCATTAATAAAGCGTGTATGGCTTGATTCACGTACTCCCTGATATACATAAAAATATACGCATAAATCGAACTCCAACGCAATTAAACAAATCGCTCTCACGATCTTCCCTAGCATATCTCGCTCCATCATCCATCCTTCCTTCCCTAAAAAAACGAACCAATAACCGCAGCCGCAATGAGTTCAATGTAATCTAATTAAAAATCAAGATACCGCGCGGCCAACAATGTTATCAATTAAGAGAGAGAGAGAGAGAGAGAGAGAGAGAGAGAGAGAAAGAGAGAGCGAATGCACGAAAGCTCTCCTCGCGACGTGACTCCGCCGCCGTGGGCAATAAAACACGCGGCCTCGCGGCGCGTAATTGATTCAGCCTACGCGCGAGAGCAGCGACTGACTGTAGTATACGAGTGCAGCAGCCGCAGCTCTTCTCCTCCCGCGCGCGCACAGCACAACCTTATTAAAAGCACGGCGCGGGAGCTTCTTCCTTCCTTACCTCGCAGCGCTCGTGCGGAATGCGCTGCAATTTATATCAGGCACGCAGGACGTCACTGCCACGCGGAGCTGCTGCTGCGTGAAGGGAGAGAGAGGGAGCGGCTCTCTCTTGTACGGAGGCTGCAAGAAGTACTCTGGGTAGGCTTACGAGCGCACACGCGTTTTTAAGGATCGTATGCTCGATCGTGTAGCGGTGTAGTCACGGGATGTGCTTCTGCTGATGCGGCCAAGTGCGTGTGGGGACGTGTTGTTATATGCGTCGGCGGGACGCACGTCGCTCGAAAAATTTGTAATTGCCTGCCCGGGTTTTTCGAGTATATATCCCCATGGCTTGTTGGATAAGCTTGACGGCGAGGTTGTTCAATTGTTTGAGATTTGTTATGGAATTATTTTTGGTTTAAAGTATGTTATTAAACGTATACACTATTTCTGTATGTGTACATGAATAGATTCGCTTGGCTTTGAAAGGAAATATGAAAGTATTAAAACCTAAAAGTTTACGTTTTATATACCTAAACGAAAGTAGAAACTGATATAATAATAGAAAGACATTGGTTTTTTAATAAAATTTTCGTACAAAGTTTTACACGGTTTTTATATATTATATTAATATTATTTACAGTTATAAGCATTGGAGGTATAAAGCATTGGATTTTCGGATACTTTTATATTTAAAAAAAATGTACTCTTACCACTGCTACAGCAAGGATTATAAAAATATGCTAAAAGTTTAGCCACTTAACATGTGTATATATTCATCAAAGTAATATTAAAATCATTTTATTCAACAAAATCCTTTGAATTAGCAAAACTCGAATATAATCCCGCGCAATCATTGTAAACACATCCAAAAATACAACAAAATATTAATTAAGTATAAAAGTCGAAGGAACCGTGCGGGCGTACCTCAGCTCGAGCGCAAAGAAATCACGCAGTTTCGCGGCAATTAGAACCAACCCGAACTTCCTTGCTTGTCCCTGGGAACCGCACGCACCTTACATACATACACACCCATCCAGCGAGGGTAAAAATGCATCGCACGTTGACGGCTAGTGTACACATGCACTGCGCGACTATTTACACTCGACGCGCATACATACCGGGTGCGAATCATCCACTTGCGGTAATTGCCTACGTGCTCAAATCCTGCGCTGCTGCTGGCTGTGCCTCTCTGCCGTTCTCACTCGCGGGTCCTTATCGCGCGCGATTTTATCCGGCCAGACGCGCACTGAACGAACGGCTCTCTCTCTCTCTCTCTCTCTCTCTCTCTCTTCGTGAGCGCGTGCAGTATTATGATTCTGAATTCTGGAATACGTGCAGCTCTTTGGCTTTTGTGTATGGGAACTGTATAGTGCAGCAGCAGCAGAGAGAGAGAGGGAGAGAGGGAGAGAGAGAGGGAGAGAGAGAGGGAGAGAGAGAGAGAGAGAAGGAGCTAGGACGATCTGGTCCGCTCGTTCTTGTCACCGCGCTGCGGTGGGTTTGGCTGGCCTTGCTGCATGCGTACTGCACGCTTATCGCGACCGCGCGCGTTGACAAAAAATTCCGCTGTAACCGACGAGAGATCGACTAACTCAGATTGTGCGTGCGACGCGGCCCGACCGAATTATATGCGGATGAAATTTCTCTAGGATTTTGCGCTTTCAAATTGTTGGGAGTTTTTTCCTATATCATTTTTCTATCTTTTTTCTATTAGCATTTTCAAGCGCAGCTAGAGTTTCGGTGCTGTTTGAATTTTGCGTGGAACTTGGTGCGTGGAAACAATTTATGATAGCCTTTCTACCTTTCAGCCTCAACTTATATATAAACACTTAAATAGTGAATTTATACTTCCGATACAGTGTAACACATAGAGTTACACATGAATATAGCCATAGAAACGAACAATGCATTCAGTTTTGCGTAGAATGAACTCGATGCATTTATTAAAAAAAAGTCGGTTCTTATATACTTATGTGCTTCAAAAATATATTTCTGCATCAACTCGCTTATCCTACATATTGCTATATTACTTCCAATTAATTTGTTGACACGCGATCCTAATAATCTTTTTATAGAAAAACTTGTTAAATATAGAGTAATCACTAAGACTCTTACTACTATTAATTAATGCAACTTTCATGTCCATAAAGTGTTAGAAAAAAGCTTAACATTTGCAAATGTAGAAAATAATATTATAAACAGAAAAATTTAGAGAAAGTGGACGAGTTTAACTAGTTTTCATATATATGATTACTGAATAATATTTGTTTACCAGTGTATTAGATTGTAAGTTAAGGAAGTTTCTTTTCTCTTCCTTTTTCTTTTTGACAAAAAATCTAGAAGTACCAACGGTAACTATATTCTATAAATATTATGCTCGCGATTAGTAATTAACATTTCAGAGTTTACTCGACGAGTGCAATATATATATGTTATACTTGATCAAAATAATTTTAAAAGTTATACACACCGTTGAAAATTTCTTCGTACTAAAATTATTTTAAGAGATCTGCATAAACTTTCACTCTCGCGGCTACTCGCTTACTCGCAGCCATCTAAAGTCCAGCACAATATTGGTCGTAAAAATTCGCGTGCAAAATTTGAAGACGCCTCAGCACTTACGTATATATATATATATATATATATGCATTCGTGACGCACTGAAAAGTGTATTTTGGTCGCGAATCATCGTCAAATCTTACGCTCGCTCGTTCGCCTGTGTTTATAATGAAAATTTCAGCGACGAGTTGCGGGAGAATCAGAAGCCGTCGGTTCCCATATAACATCGCCGCCACGAGAGAAGTAAGCGGCGGCGACGACTCGGCCAATGACGTTTATCTTTGCGAATCCCGCGCTTGTGAACAACCGCGCGAGATAAATGGCCACGTTTCGGCGCTCCGAGAGAAGCGATGATAGATCTTAATTTAAAACTTATGGAAAAGTTCCGTAGCTGTGGGATATATAGCTCGTGGAAATTTTCTCTGCTTCCTGCAGTCTTTTGCAAAAGTCCCCTATAGGTTTTTTCATGATTTTGCATTTTTTGCGCGAACTATAGCGTTTGCAAGATGGCGGGACTATTCTTCTACAGGTGAGTTAGCATTGTTCAAACTTGGGAGTAAAAGTTTTTTCCCATTTCTCGCGCGCTGGATTTGCTTTATAATAACGCGTACTTTTTGCACATAAAAGTGTGTCGGTAATAGTCGTGATAATGCTGTTACGATTCTACCACAATGTAATGCGTAATTTTTAATACATATCTTCTGCATTATAACCACCAACATGGAATAATCCATTGCAGAAATTGTTAAATCAAGTGTGCATAATGGAGAATGTAGCTAAGCAGATTAACGAACCAACGAAGTTTCTGTCTACTTTGATGAACTAAACGCGCGCAACCATGTTGCTGATGAATTTTCGGCGCAGAAATCAGTTTCAACTTTGTTATATACAACATGAGTATGTTTTGTATGCACGAGTTTTAATCATGACAAAATATTACCTAACAATTCAAATAAAACACTCGAATGTTTAATGCACTTATCTCATCCTTATATAGTTTTCGGTAAATTAAAAATCAAACTGTACACACTTACTATCGTAAAAAGACTTGATGTGATTTAAGTAATTAATTAATCGCAGGAGCTGGACAGTCATTATGAACGTATAAATTAATGCGTCGCCCGGCACGTCGCAGAGTGTGCTCTTAAACAAGATAAACAGCATTTTAACGTCCTTGCAAGAAATTAATACTCGAATTTCACTTAAATTATTTCGCTCCGATTCAATATCACACAACGCGCACGCATTAATACAACGGCGCTTTATATATCCTGCGAAAAAAAAGGAAGACAGTCATTCAGTCGGTGCGGCCTCACTGGAGCCTCCACTCATTCGATTTCACGCAGTGCAACCCGTCGTCTCCTCGATTACATTCTCATTCGGCGCATATACTCCCTTCATTTCCCCCTCCTCTCTCTCTCTCTCTCTCTCGCGCTTTCGCTCAACCTATTTATTTTCATTTCTCTCATGCTTTATCGCCGCTTGTCTCCCTCGCGTTTGATATTCGACTTTCGGCGTCGCACGCGTGTGTCTGCCTGCATGCCCTGGGAGGTCCGTAATTTCGTTTCGCTCCCGCCGTCAAACGCATTCATTTTATCTCTCTCTCTTCCTCTCTTGCACGAACAAGAGAGACATGTAGCATTTTGCGCACATCTTTTACGGGAGTACATCGTGCACACGCCGGCGAAGGGGTTCTTATATGTATGCAGCGACTCGACGCCTATATTGCAGTTTTGAAGGGATTTCGTGCGCCAGCAGCGATACCTTCTTTTTTTTTTGCTTTCGAGTGTGCAACAGCATATACGTGTTTGCGTAAGTACACATCCTCTCTTGCGAGTCCGATGTAAAATGTCGCTCGCAAGAGAGGAAGAGAGAGAGAGTGAGAGTTAACGTGTCAACCGGAGTGCATAAGTACACTTACACTTTACACGCGACGGGCGATAAGCTCTTTTTTTCCTTTCTTTTTTCCTCGTGCTCGGCATATAGTGTGGGAGAGAGACTGATTTACTGGATTTCTTGCGCGGGAATCGAGCTGTGTGTACCCCGAATACACGAGCGAATCATTAAGAGCGCAATTAAGTTCGTGTATTACTTTTTTACCGCGACTTAATCACGCTCTCTGCACTTAAAGCGTAAATCTTGTTTATTCGACTTTATCGAAATACGATGTGTTTTTTAAGGAATTGAGAAACAGATTCGTGAGGATTATCCGCGGCTAAACTTGAGGGATATATCATGGAAATTAGTACACGGAGAGAATTACACGATAAATTTTGCCTTTACAGTGATAGTAATCTTATAAGGGAAAATATATATTTCTATTAAGTTTTATTTAAATATAAAATTTACCGTGTGTCAGGTATCAAACTGATCGATAAATTTATATTATCCAGAAATTTCAGCACTACAGATTATTCTCATGTTTCTTTATTTATAACCGATTTTCCAAAAAAATAAAAAAAGAATAGGATTGTGAAGATTTTTAAACACAAAACTATCTACATATTCTGATTAATTATTTACTCTAATATATATTTCACATACAATTTATAAAAATAAATTAAGTAATAAAACGTATTTAAAAATAACTCAAGAATTATTCAAGAAATTTTAATAAATTAATTTCAAACATATTCTTTAAATGTTATATAAATCTCCTATGTATTCAAAACTAATAATAAAAAATTTCGTATTTTTTAATTTGTAATGATTCGAATATTGATGTACGAATTCGGTTATATCGATTCACGCATCAATAAAATTTAAAATCAAACACAGAGATGACGATATTACGTGATGAATATAAATACAATTGTACCGGAGCGACGCTCGCTCTTCTCTCATCATTACCTGTGCTAGATCGTATCGGAGTTGAACCTGCAATCTCCCTTCCCTGGAAACCACCGGACATCCAATAGCATTCCATTGTAATTAGCCTGCATTTTAATAAGTTTCGGAAAAAAGAGTCAATGGCGACGAGGGAAGGTATCGCATGTAAAGGAAATACATTGAGTGCAGTCAGGGCGACGCCCGATGCGACTTGGAGTCGACTACGAGGTTGGATGCGAGTATAGATGAGCAGAGAGACTCGATAACGATAAGAGAGGTTGCGTACAAAAAGAAATTATATCCGCGATAATATTTTTAAAATATATTGTTTAGCGATTATATACAAAAAGCGAATAGAAAATATATTAATTCGAATCATTCATTCAGACAAAATTTATTTCTATACCTATATCTTTTAGTTGAGTCACTAAATAAAAGAATAATATTTATAACATTTATTTAAAATTTGAAAATTAATTTCACAGTTTTCATGGAACATAGACTTATGAATTTAATTGTCTTATTTTTTAATTAAAATCGCGTTTATACTAAAACGTACCGCCTTTATAAATTCTTAATTATGAAAATGCTTTTTTTTTATTCTATTGGAAGAAATATTTAAAAATTACTAAATATTTAATTAATTAATCTCTTCAAGTATACGAAAAAATATCCATAATCAAAAATTTTTAAACTAATATTACTTTATCAGATGTTAAATTCGTGCTAATAACATTATTAATAATTAAATAAATTTTCGTAAGGATTAAAGAGATTGAAAAGTTATATTCTAAGAATTACGGAATTTTAACAAGTTTTCCCGTATTTCCCCGTATACAATTTCTTTTGTAAACTCTTTGTTTTGGCAAACTCTGAACAATAGCATCCTCTTTTCCTATACGCTCGACGTTTATTTAAAATCTGAATACGAAAATGATTTTCTGCAAAAACTAACTTTTACATTATTTAGATTTTCCCCTCCTGGAAATAGTCAGGTAGTGGTTATATCGAACAGCCGCAAACAGAAGCAAGCGCACTAATTAAAACGAGATTTATACGCGCCACCACATTCATTGCCGATGCTAAAGATTCGCGCGCAAGCTCAATGTTAAAGTAAAAGAAAGCACTCATTAAAAAGGCCGATATAGAGTTAGCGTCTCTCGTTTGGCAGTGGCGGCAATAAGGACCAGAAACGAGGAGCAATCACTTAAAACTAAGATTGATGCCCTTGATATACTTTCCCTTTTCGCGTTCGAGCTTAAAGTTATAGCTTGCCGAGGTATAGGGCCATATTTCTCTGCGCTGCTCTTCTATCGTCTGGAATACAATGGACTTGAATAAATAAAGTATCTCTCCCTTTTCATCTTATCGTTTCCCTTCCACGCCTAATCTATATAAAACCCGTTGCATATCCGTGTCCACATAGACCCCCTCTGCCCGCTTTCTCTTACACCCTCTTTTTATTGCAGATGTGCATACAACACTTATACGTTGGTTATATGAGAGTCTAGCCTTTAAATTAGTGGCGAGCTTTGATGTGAGGATTAAATCTCGAGTTGAAAAATTTCCGCACGAAAATTAGAGCTTATCGTATACTATAGCTATTGAATTACATTCTTACATATTCAAATTAAGTAATTTAGTACTTGTTCGTAGATTTACCAATGAAGATAAAGCTATCTGAACGGCAAGTGTGTACAAATGTTGCTACAGGCGATAGCATCGCATGTTATATTCATCCATTTATTTGTACGTATTTATTCCTATTTTTCTACAGCTTCGGTATTTTTGGAAAGACTTCTAATACATTATATTAAACGTATATTTAAAAAAAATCAAAAACAATTTGTTTAACAATATATGTTCTGAATACTTTAACCCTTATGCGTAGGAATTACACATAGGAAACCCGTGTAACTCGTCTTTATGCCAGTAGGAAGGTTAATAACCACTTACATTAATTTACACGATATTAATATAGTTCGGGTGCGTATAAGAATTGCACAAACTAAACAGAGGATTGTAATTACTTAAAGTTAATATAATTACTTTTCGGCCGCAAGTCCAACGACTGGATATATTGCATTTTCGAGACGTATACAACATATTCCGCTAATGTATCCTGAACAACGACCAAAAAAGAAAACTTAAAAAATGAAAGTGTACACGAAGCTGTTATATAACGGCTGCAACTGCACACACACACACACTCGGTAAGCCAAAAGCGTCTTTTTGGATCTCGTTACCTGCGGCCATCTGTGCACTGCCAACGTAGCAGCAGCAGCAGCAGCCCCTCGATTTCTCCCCGCTGGACATTCGGTAATGCGACTTTATTGCCCTCCTGGCACGTATCGCGGGGCAGCAGAGGCTATACGGTGCCGACCGACTAACGATCCTCGCCTCCACACACACACACACACACACCAGCGCAGTTTATTAGTACGCAGTTCGCAGCCGCGAATAAAGTTGGCCTCGCTCGACGTTGATCCGCAAGTCGTCTCCTCTCGCCCGCTGGACTTTCGCGCGCCATCTCGAATAGGTGTGTTTCAATCTCGCCGGGAATCGACCGACGGTCGAAGTGCAATTTTGCCGAGTTTCTTTTACGATGCTCGCCGCTGCCCAGATACGACCTTTAAGGCTCACTTTATATCTCAAGGACTGATAATGTTATTGTGATGCTTCCTCCAACGGCCCTATATACGCTGGCTGGCTGAGCTTTGATGATTTTATGTGGGACTTTAACAGAGACGGAACGAGGGACTTTATATATACGCCCTTTTATCGCTCGCGGACGTTTATTTCTGTATTAGCGAATCTTTGATTTAATGATCTGGAAGCCGAGTCGAATATAGGGTTTTCCGCCGACAGAATTGCTCGCGACGATCTCCATTGTAAGCAGTTTTATTTGCAAAGTGCGATTAAAATTTATTTTTATTTATGAATAATAAAATTATAATGCTTTATAGAGACAATTTATGAGCATATCTGGGTGGTTGAAAGAAAAACCGTACGATAATGCATCGGATTGCAACCAGACTTCTACTATACTACAAAGACATGTAATTTTCTAATACAATTAATTTCCGATGTCTATAGCACCGTCACTTTACAACTATACACAGTTTAGCTTTATGTATATTATGTATATTATGCATATATGCGTTCAATATAACATATATTTATTAAAATTAAGTTAAACTTACCGATTTACAATTCGCGTATGCAATGGTTAACTTATACAACAGCTTAAGTTCTTACCTAAAACAGAAAAAAATACATTTGTATAATAACTTGATAAATTCTTAGTAATTGAGTTATTTTTTAATGAAGCATTAACCATTGAATCAATATTCACAGTAAAAATATAATACACAATCTGAATTTTCATTTTGAAAACTAAACTATATCGAGGCTTGCACTATTTCATATATCTGGCGCAGCACGCCGCACTCTAATTTAAGCCCCTTCTCGAAATAATAAAGCTGCCGCTATAATTTTCGAAAAATCACTGGAACAAAAGAAGAATAACGAGGCAGCAGAAGGTCAGATATTATTTTTAATTAAAAACGAACAGCGCGCGCAAGCCCAAAATGACCATCCCATGTGGGTATCGATCGGGGTTACGGGTTACGAGGCGGGGGGTAGAAAATCGCACCCAAAAGGGCCGTTTTTCTTTCGTTTCGATAAAAATTGCCTCGCTCACAGTAGCACAGCTATACGCGTATATATACATCGCCGAGCGCGCATCGTTGCCTTTAATTAACTCGTAGGTGTCCTGTCGAAAAGAACGAAAGAGAGAGAGAGAGAGAGAGAGAGAGAGAGAGATGGTAACAAAAAAAAATACACGAGCCGCGGCTTTTCGGTTAATCGAGTCGATTCTTGTATAGCTCTCGGCGCATTCGTCCTGCTTTATTTATGGATTATATGTACGTATCGCGATGCGCCTGGATATAATAGTTAGTTTAGCGTTATTATGAGAGTCAGTAGAGGAAAAAGGGATAATGAGTGCATGCGGACACGATCTCACAATGGGCACAGCCTATGCCTTATGACTTCGTTAAACTGCGAATATCTGCATAGTAGCGCAGGGCCAGATACGTACGCGGAAAGCAGAAAGAAAACTTAGTGCCTATATATGGAGATTTACGCTGGTGTTCAGTACTTTGATGAAATATAATCAGTATATTAGATGAAAGATAATGAACATTTTTGGCAATACACATAGTCCTTTTTTAGGATAATAATGTGTGTAAATCGCAGCTTTTTAATAATGATTTGTCGAATTATACGCAAAACGAGGGAAAAAAGAAAAAAAAAAATTAAAGAATCGCAAAAACATAAATTTTCAAAGTGCACACGTTTATATAGGACAAAGTGCGTTTCGTATATGCACGGCGTGGTTATACGCACCGACGGCAGCGCGCGAGCAGCATACGGAAAAAGCGCATACCAGGATATAACTGCAGTGACACGCGCCATAATTCCCGTTTTAACGTTGATAGCGTTGGACTGCTATATATGCGTTCTCGGCGCGTATACTACACCCTCTTACACTGTCTCTCCGAGTTTCTCGTTCAATTGTATACTCGCGCGCAAGCAAAACACACACACACACACACACAAAGACAGCGCTTATATGCAGCGTCGCGGGGGATATACATCTCGGTCTTCGCGTAATATCGCACGCGCGTGCGTTCATAAGCTATTCGCTTTTAACTATGACTATTGCGCGTGTTTTAGATTAGCGATGGGAAAGCGAAGCAGAGAGAGAGAGAGAGAGAGAGAGAGAGAGAGAGAGAGAGAGAAAGGTTCGCCCAGGTGCTCGCTCGCGTAGCTCAATTTCCGAGAAATAAAGGTAATTGCGGGAGAGCGCGCGCGCCTCGACTTCGCCGTTAAAGCCCCGACGTTTTACTTGCGCGATATCCCGGCCCCCTCCGCGCGCGGGGTATATAAATGTTTTATGCAATGTTATACAAGTTATATATACACGTGGATTGCGAATTGTTTGTTTCTCCGGGCTGTGCGGCGTTTTGCAGCCTCCCCGACTAAATAATGGCTTAGACTTCATTTACAATGGAATTTATTGGATTTGTTTGTTGCAGCGCGCGGCGCCGGCGGGTTTCAGCCTTGTTTTCTTGCCTCGCTGCACCGAATGCTGCAAGTTCTCTTCTGGAGTTACATTATCAGGTAAATTATTTGAGGCTTGGGTAAAGGACTTGTATATATAATCGAATGTTTAAGATTCCGATTTTTTTTATTATAAAAAGGTAAATTTTTATCAATGTTTAATCAAGAAAACTAATCGTATAGCAATTGCTCGTTAATATTTTGGATCGCGGTTTTTAGAACTACTACAATTCTAATTGTGTCATCGCGATAAGATGACAAAAAGGAAAAATATAGGGACAAAGGAAAAATAATAAATTGAAAGTAATATCGAGGAACATTGAATCTCCCCGGCTCTATAAGAAATAATGTGCGACCTTAAAGAATACACGCGGCTCCTGCAATATCCATCAAAAAATCGCGATAACAATCACGAAAGGACGTAAAAATGTCTGAGACCCATATTTGTTTTCGAGAGATGCTCCCATAAAAATACATTCTCATCCGTATCATGGCCTTTTCGCGAATAACTTTTCCTTTCCTTATTATCCGCTCTTACTATTATTATTCTACTTCTCAGTTTATGACATATACTTTTTTTTTTCATTTCTCCAAAATGTTGTCATTCACTTTTATTCTTATAAATAAAATATCAAGACTGTTACGAAAGGTATACAGAAATATTGGTATTATATAGAAATAACAATTAATAATTTAATAACGAATGTAGAAAGGTTGGATTAACAAATTATATGGATTTTTGCTGTTATTATGAATAATTTACCAGATTTACAGAGCTTTAAAAAATATTAATGATGAAAGCAAATTCATTACATTTAATGATAATCATTATTTTCAAATAAGTCGAAAGCTATTATTACACCTTGCATTATCATACAAA
Source organism: Megastigmus stigmatizans (assembly GCA_900490015.1). Classification (NCBI taxonomy): domain Eukaryota; kingdom Metazoa; phylum Arthropoda; class Insecta; order Hymenoptera; family Megastigmidae; genus Megastigmus; species Megastigmus stigmatizans. The sequence continues at coordinate 29,449 of UELV01166017.1, read as the reverse complement.
TTTATTTAAAGTTAAGAAATTTTTATATTAATTTACAGCTGGGATTTTAATTATAAAAAAAAGAAATATAAGAAGATTGTCGGATAATACGAAATTTCTGGTGGAATTTCTGTATTAAAAAGTTGCTAATTTTTTCCCTCCATTTAAACAATATAGCATATAACGCAGTAAATTTAAATTAAAAGCGCGCCCCTCGGTCTTAGTACTTCGCACTTTTTTTTTCAAGCTATAACTAAAAAACACTCGCAATTCTAAAAAGGTTAGCCATTTCAAAGTCTTTCGATGGATATGCCCCAAAATAGGAACGTTTCTATTCTACAATATAATGAGTTAATCCCCAAAACTTTGGCCCGATCCGTCAAAAATTCACGGAGAAAATTCGTTCACAAAAATAGTTTGACACTTTTTGCGATGTCGAAAATATAAGGCACTACCATGTAGCGGTCGTGCCTAAAAAGAAAATATATATTTCGCGAATCGTTTTAGCATGGAAACTTATACGAATTTTATGAAACATAAAAATTATATCCAAATTAAATTTAACAAATCTGCGCTGACGGTGAAAACGTATTACGGATCACCAATCAAAAAACTCGATCTCACATACATAATAATTTCCGTGAAATATTCCACGCGAAAATAAAAAATATTCCCAATGTCCCTCTACCCGTAAAACTCTGTCAATGGTATAATTTAAAATAAACTGAAAATTGAATTCCTGCCGCGCAATCTTGATTGGATAAGCCAAAATCGTCGCTCCCTCCGTATATATATATATATATATATGTGTGTGTGTATAAAGCTTCCGTCTATAGGTAATCACAGTCAAATCGTCTTCTCTTTCATTCTATACCGAAAGACTCGTTGCGTCAGTTTCGCTGACAAATACATTCGATTTGCCCCGGCATTGTCGCGAAGAAATATAATGATGACCCACGGAGGGTTGGTATAGGCTTTTCGTGACGCGAATCCGCAAAATCGACGCGCGGATGTATATACCCCTCGGCCGCAGAGAGAAAGAGGAGAGAGGAAAAAAAAGGCAGGCAGGGGGTTTGCGACGAGAGAGTGAGTGAGAGAGAAACTGCGCGATTGTTCTCGGGATATTTACAAATGCGAGTCGCGACTCGGGTAAAAAGCTGATCAAAGTATCGGATTCTCTCTCTCTCTCTCTGTGTGTGTGTGTGTGTGTGCGTGTATATACGTATAGTCTGGACTTTTTTTCTTTCGTTCTATACGCGAGCGTCGATTTGACCATGAAATTGTCGCGCACGTGCGATTGAATCGTTCGCGACTGCTTTTTCTCTCTCTCTTCCTGCTCTGCAGCTTACTCTCACGTATATATATATACGCTACACACACCCCCTTTTTATGCTCGGTGCAGCTAACCAGCAGCCAGCAGCAGCAGCCGCCGCCGCGCGAATGAAAAAGCATATTGCTGTATATGTATATATATAGTATATATATATATATATCGGTTTCCAACTGGCTCATTGTAAAGGTTGCTGCTGTTGCATCGAGCCACCGATGGTTTTATGCTTCTTTTTTTTGGCCTTTATCGGCGAGCCACTCGGCGCACCACGCGGAGCTTGCTTTAAATTTACCTTTGTCCCGAGGATCTGATTGGAAATTAAAGGGGAGCTGTATGCGCGTGATTAATCGATCGCTGAGTGAATATTAAGCTAGACTATTATATGTCTCAGCAATTTATTGATAAGGATGCGTTGGTGGTTTCATCGCGGTGAAATTGCGAGCTATATAAACCTCCGTGATCTCGTAATTTTAAAGAGCGATAGTAAAAAAATAAAAAGTGTGATTGGTAAATAATACGAATTCTTAAAGGAATACAATTTTAACATATTGTTTAATTAATATTATCGTAATATATTCCCTAAAGCAATTCATTGTTCTTTTAAGGAATAGTCATGAAATGTCAAAAAAAAACATCAGTGTCACTGCATTCTAACCAATTAATGTTTCATTTGTAACATTTTCATTTCGCAATAGCTTATCGATCATGATGATAGAAAAGAAAAAAATTCAACCTGAAAAGTAAGAAAATACGCGAATAAGCCGCAACTTCTCGAGAAGAGCCAGTCACGTAGAGCAAATAATTTTCCTTTAAAGCTCCTCGTAGATTTATCAGCTATAACATTTTTTTCGCGAATATCGGCAGTATAATCAAATATACACGAAATGACTTTACCAGCACCTGATGTCAATACCCTAATCTTCCTTATAATTATAAAAAATTCTATATACATATATCTGACACTAAAAATCACTCGCTTATATATTTCAGTTCTACCCCAAATCGCTCTATCGACACTCTCACCAACAAAATCATTCGTCTGATTTAATCTTCTGTCCAATATATAGGTTTCCCCAAACAAATCTCGCATATATTATTCTCGGTAAATCCCGTGCGAAATAAATAAAAAGAGGAAAAATCAGACATTATTCCTCAAAAGAAAAAAAAAAAAGAAAAAATAGGCAGCGAAAAGAAATGTACATTCCGTCAAAGCCGAAAGAGCAAGTAAGCGCGCGTACACGGAAAAACTAATTGAAAGTTGTCAACGTAACAGAGCCGTCGTATAATATATACAGGCATAGGTTTATGCTGTGTACGCAAAGACCCAACTGAAGCGTCAAAGCAACTCGTTTTGGCAGGAAAAACCGGTATTAGGGGATGCAAGCGGATTCTCTCTCTCTCTCTCTCTCTCTCTCTCTCTATACGGTCGGAGAGCTTTCACCTCGATGCCGCGTGCGCGAATTAATACTCCCTTCGAACAACAAAACATAAGCCATACACGAAAGCACACCCATACTATTATATATATCTTCATAATCCGAGGAATGAATTCCGACTCTCTCTCTCTCTCTCTCTCTCTCTCTCTCTCTACCTCTCGACCTCAAACCCTATAGAGATAATAAAGAGTATAGGTAGTAGCAGCGAAAGGGAGAAGAACAAGAAGAAGAAGAAACGGCGGGCGGTCGGTATTATATATATATATATACAGGAAAGCCGCACATGAAGTTCCGGCTACAGCGCGCGCCGCGGCGAATATGTACACGTATACAAAAGCGAGAGAAAGAGAGAGAAAGGGGAGCATTTCTTTCACCGCTTACTTGCCGTGCGCGGCGCGCGAGCAGCAACGCTTTTTCTTAAACTTTTCCGTATATACCCCCGGCTCGACTCTGAATCGGAACTCGGCAAAGCGAGAATGCCCGTGCGTTTTCTTCTATTTTGGCCTGGTGCACCTTAGTAGCTGCCGAGCGAGGGAAACTCAGTTGCGCGCGCGTGGGAATTCACTCGGCGAGTTAGTTAGAAGTGGCTGCTGCTATGTATGTAGTAGGGGGAAAAAAAGCCTCGCGGATCTGCGAGATTGATTCATCGACTCTAGTCGATATATCTTTGCGAGTAGTTTGAGGCTACTGCTGCTGCTGAGCCAGAAATTTTTCGGCTGCACGCGCGTGATTAAGCCGAGGGAATTAAGTCTAGTTTGACGGGAAAATCAGGTATAGGTTTTGTTATTATCTTTCAAAACTATATAAGGTAGTTTGCTGGTCGGACGCTAATTTCTTGCTCGACATATACAAGATTGCGTTGTTAAATTAATTTTCTGCTTATTTAAAACAACTTTGATGAATATTTAATAAGTATTTAAGGTTTTATAGTTTAAAAAAAAACAGCACCATAGAGTGACTAGTCACTTTGTTAAACAAATCTAAGTATAGTAGGATATGTTATATATATTCTTGGGGGTTCCGCGATCATTATTCTCGCTTTAGAACTCATTTTCCAATAATTATGAAAGTTAATGTATGTTAAACAATTTTATTACGAACTATATCATATGATAGAAAATTAACGAGTTTTACTAATCGCAACGTGTTAATCAAATGGTAATAGTTTTTAGCTAATAAGTGAACATGATATACTTTCCAATGTTCTACAATCATGAATTGTATTGTTCAGTTTTGAACTGGTTTTTAATTATGCAGTATATATAAATATAACTTTTATGCAGACCCCAGCTGACCAGAGATATAATACTAAAAATTCAATACATATTTAAAAAATAATCTAGCTGAAAATCGACTATAGAAACTTTTTAACATTTACTACCGTAACTGAAAGTGCCGGTATTTTTCCTGAATTTTCAGCAACTCAGGCAAATCAATTAAAAGAAGTGTCTGGACAATCAGTTGAAAAATCTAGATTAGCCGCAGTCGTACAAAACAAATTCCCCGAGCAGCAGCAGTAGCAGCAGTAGAAAAAAGCCCCTCTTTTCCGCCAAAGATTTTTCGCGCGTCTCTCCTCTCTTCTCTTCTCTTTCTGGCTCGCGAAAATCTCCCTCTCGCTCGAGATACATACGTATATACACACACGTAACAAGAGAGATAGAGAGAGCAGCGGTACAGACGCGCGTAACGTCGAGTGCGCGGCGCATACGGCTAATCCCCCGGCGACCCCTTGTCGGCTGTCGAGTGTAACGGAATTACGTAGGCGCTCTCTCGACTCTCTCTCTCTCTTCAAGGGCGCGGCAGAAGCAGCAGCCTGCGATATTACATTTTTCCGCGAGATTTATATATATGCGCGGACAGCGAGAGGACTGATCTGCGCGCGCGCGCGCACAATGCACTTGTTGTGCCTGTAGTTATACGTCGGTGATAATACTAGTGCGCGTGACGTCTGCTCTGCTCTCTTCCCCCCCACATGCATATCCCAATGTACAAAGGGAATGAAATTGTTGCCCAGACAGCTGTACATTTCGCTAGTTGACTTATTTGGTTTTATTCTCTCTCTCTCTCTCTCTCTCTCTCTCTCTCTCTTTCGGTGCTGCTGCATACGCCGGCCGCGCACTGCCAACGTGAACGGCGCGGACACGACGCACAGACGTAGAGCAGCGGAAGAGCTGAGCTTTGAAGAATTAATGCTTGCTTCAGCTCCGCTCTACTGTCACCTTTACTCTTCTTCTTTCTCGTCTTCTTTCGCCTTTTTATTTTATTTCTCGAGCACACTGCAGAGGATTGCGCTATACGGAGGTGCGTATGGGATATATGCGCCGGAAATAAGAAATATATTAATTTAAAGTTTCCCTGTACATACGCTGCTTATTATAGTTTTTTAAGTTCGACGTGTTATTATATATAGTGCGTATGAAAATATAATTCGTTTCGATGATTAATTTTATATATATATATAGTTAAATAACGTTAATAGAAAGTTTTAATTAGCTCTTGGTGCGGAGCCAGCTATGTTGCATTAAAAATTCGCGTATATAACGAGCAATGCATATCAGAGTTACGATGAGCTGCTCGCGATATATATATATATATGTACTTTTGGTGGTGTATCTGTTTACTCGCTGCGTGGAAGTAAGTCGATTTGTTTCTATGTATTAGCGAAAGAAATGGGAAAAGCGTGATTTTTAAAAAACCTCTTTGATAAATCTGCACTTTGAAAGCGTATAAACTATATACCAGCCAAAGGCCAGGGGATGCGCATGCAGTATATATAACTGGAGCCGGCGGGGTAACTCGATCTTGATAGATTCAAAGCACATTAGCGATCCGATTCATCCCCGTCACAGTCAAAACATATTGTGTACAACTGATGGCGATGATATCACGAGCCATATATAGTCAGTGTAACTGCTATCCAATATTCGCATGTCGCAATATATTTCTCAATCTTTTCGCTCTTATTTCAAAGATCGCAAACTTTTAATTTAAAGCAACTATATATATATAGTTATATAGCAATAGAGAAGCAGTGCAGTGTTTCGCCCCCTGGAATTCAAGTTAAAGCGTGCGACACACGTCGATTGCGGCGAAAGTCAAAAACTAAACAAGTTCCGCAATTTCGCTGATTGCGCGCGCGCGGAGAGAGCTTACCAGCTAAGAATACGAGTCCCGCATTCATAGAGCCCCAGTACAGTATACACACACACACGCACACACTCGGCTGCATTCTAACTGAATTTCCTGCCATGTACAGAGAGCGGCCGGGCATGTAACGAAGTGTGTTCCTGTATACATATATAAGCATTGCCGCGCGGCCTATAGGATAAAACGAGGAGAGCACGAAGATATACACGGCCATATATATAGCCCACACGGCAGCAGAGAGAACAATAAATATCGTGCATGCGCGACGGCCGTAAATAGAGAAAAGGAAGACTATAAGGGAGTTCAGTGGCGGCAGCGGTAACGAATATATAGATAAAGTTGAGAGAAAAAGAGTAGAGGATCCGCAAGTCTTGCATCCATCTGCACAAGCGAGAGGCGGATGCTGCAGCAGCAGCGGTATAGTGCATCGCAGACGACCAGCGACAAGCGAGAGGAATACGAGAAGATATACACACGATAGATGCTCTCCACGATCCACTCCAACACGTGCATTAGTACATTGCACGAGCTTCTCCCCAGCTCTCTCTCTCTCTCTCTCTCTCTCGCTCTCTCTGTGTATATATACATGTGCGCGCTCGCTTTCCGATCACGTAATTCTTGGCGGGGGAGGGAGGACTGTGTGTCTGAGCCAGGACTTCTGATCCTACCGCGTGCGTGCACCTTAGCTCTCTTATCCTTCTTTTTTTCCTTCCCATCCCTATATACTGCAACCGAAATTCCCCACTCTCTCCCTATATATATGTACGAGATATCCCTCCAACTTTCTCCACGCCGCACCCTTATCTTTTCTTTACATGGCGCACTTTTCTTCCCTTTTTCTTTCCGCCTCCGCGTCCTCGAGCAGAGGCGCATGCGACCCCTCGCCGGGGTGTAGTTCTGATTTATTTTATTCCATATTCATCCGCGGTAATACCTGCAATCGTTTTGCGCCCCACCGGCCTTACCGAATCTCCTTCTTTCTTTTTTTTCCTTTTTCCTATGCTCCGAAGACGATTCCGGCGCTGCTCTTTTTTTCCCGGCTCCCTCTCTCTTTTTGGGTAATACTGGTAAAACGCTATCTGCTTTGGGATGAGGTGCGGGATATCCGAGGGGATGAAAACTTTTTATGTCTTTTAGATAACGGCCGCGGCCAATAATGAGTGCCAAAGTAATCGAGATTATTTATTACTGCGATATGTGTCTTACGCGATTAGGAATTCGTTATTGTGGTAATTTGATTGTTTATCAAAACGTGTCGAAACTTAACATGAATAACGTTTGAAAAGGAATTGTAATCCTAATTGTGTTCCACGTTAAACCAATTATTATCCGACGATGTCTAGAGCAACTTGATAATATCACTGGACATTATCAAAGTAAAAAAAAAAACAATCTTGCTTGTGTTTCACAAAGTAGTAGGTTATATGCTTTAAACACAAGTTATCGATTCATCGTACTGAATAGTATTTAAATCAGCACAGCCTATATTGCATTTAAAATGTAAACTTGCCGTTTGAATTCGCTTTAAAATCCACAAATTTTCATTTGCTAAAGTAATGCGATTGTTTAATCCATTTTCAGGGCGAGCAAACTTCTTTTACTTCTTATAATGGCTTGGTAGTACAATGGAATGTAGCGTTATATATACCCATTGCCTTTAACTCTTACTTTCATTCACGCCTTTCCAATTTTCTTTCCGTGTATAGACCTTTTATTGACGCCCTCCCCCTCCCTTTTGTACGAGCCTTTATCTCCTTCTTTATTCCGGCTAACTCGCTTCTCTCCCATCCCTTCCGTCTTTTACGAGGTCTTTGTATCCTCCTCGCTTCTGAAACCCTCTCTGGTCATCTTCTTTCTCCTTGTTCCCTGTACTGTTCTCTATTTTCTGTTATTCTCAGATCTCTTTTCTTTTTGCCTCGTTTCCCATGCCCCTCGCTCAAGTACTATAATGACTTATCTTAATTAAATGCTACTTAGTATTTAGCAATTAAAGTATCTTAAGATATATACGAGCGGTGGGGTTTCATTTAAATTGCGAGAAATAAATGATGGAAAGCGGATTCAGATATTTTTTATCCTTTACAAGTTATATACTTTACAGAAGATCAGAAAGCACATTTAAGACCTTTTGAATATATAAAGTCTTGTGAATGTGTATATCGCTATAAGCAACATATAAATACTGTTATGGCTCTGTGCAAATTGTGCACTGCATCGTACCTTGAAACTGCGAGCTTTGTGCAAACCAAATTCCAAGTGTCCCCGTTATATATCCTTAAATCGTTCCACGAATTCCATTTTAAATCTCATCAGAGACCAGGCAGACGCTTGCCGCACAACCAAATAAAAGAAGTTTGCAAATTTTCCTCTTTGTGGGGAGAAAGAAAAGCATGAAGAAAAGAGAGGCAAAATAAAGAGAGTAAAGAAAGGAAACACACACACACAGACTCAGACAGCAGGTACAAGCTCGCTGCTCGAATAATAGTTGCGGCTCTCGGTGGGTGTGCAGTAGTGTATAGATGTAATCGCGGTCGCTCGGTTGCGCGATCTCCCAGCATGAGGTGTCCAGTGCTGCTATAGCTATACAGCCGCTTTGACTACGCGGCCATACACACACCTATGCACACTGCATGCCGCACAGAGAGATAGAGAGAGAGAGAGAGAGAGAGAGAGAGAGAGAGAGACTGCGTTCCCGCGTGTATCTCCACGAGCCCGTGAAATGCTTCGTTCGTTTGTATTGATAGATGGAAAATAACGTCGTTGTCCAACGGCTTTCTCGGAAAAGAACCCGCGGGAGTCTCTCTCTCTCTCTCTCTGGCTCGCGTATATGTATATACTTTCATTCCGCGCGTTCGTCGACCTGCATTCCGAAAGCTTCTAAGCAGCGAGAGAACTAGCTTTTATTCCAGGGCCGCCGTTGATGCTGCTGCCGGTTCTTCTATTTTTATTTCTTGCATGCCTCGGTGGTTGCTTTCACCCCCGCCGCCCGCCGAGCGACGCGGGTTTTCGTCCTTCAGACGTGCCCTCTCGGTCCGCTCCTGGTAACGTCTCAGTTGCAGCTTCGCTCATGCAGTGCAGACCTTCCTAAGGTGAGGTGATTTACGAAAGAGATGTTGAAGGAAGAGAGAGAAAGGGAGTTGACTCTTTGTGTGGTCGTGTGCTGCGAGTTAACGGATTCGTTACTTGTGCTCTGGTGGGCTTCTTCGTATAAACGTATTGCGCGACAAGTTTATTTGAGGCTGTTTTGTACGGATGACTATACTTTTATTTGTTTCGTTACGTTAAATGATTGTTTGAAGCGACAAAAACAGTGACAAAAACAGAAGAAATTAGATAATTAAAACGTTTTTTTGTTTCATTTAATCTAATGTATCATCATTAGAAGTATACGATATTTATACATTTTTTGTATTATGAATTTTACTCTCCAAACCTAAGAAAGTCAATTTAGTACCATTAGTATTATTACTGTATATGCATTTCAAGTAGATTGAAAAGAGATAAAAGTTTATAAATTAATGTTTTAGGTAAAATATGTATAATGTATTTTTCAATCCAGAATATATCTAAAAGTTTTATTTTAAAATTTTGGGATACCCTGCAACTATTTTTATCCCATTATAAATGCTCAAAAATGCTGGATAAAAGGTTTTACTTCGACTAAAATACCAGCCATTTATCTTCCTCATTATCTAACTTTTTGATAATTTCAAGAATATCTGCGTTTCAGCCGAGGAACTTTTTTCACAGTCATTATCTTACATTTTTATTTAACTGAACATTTAGTCGACCATTTTTTTTAGTAACGGAACACAATCGTTCATTATTCATCATATATCAAAGCGAACAGCTTGTACAAATTAATGTTTCCTCAACGCTAGATTCTCATTCATGCCAATTGAAAGCAACAATCCAAAACTATGTTTGTATAGATACCATTTTTCACTATTAAGCACCATTAAATATGACTTTAAATACCAGCCGAACGATCCAATTTTTGCGCTTTGACAATCAATCAAACCGTTCCACGCCCACGCGAAACGTTTAAAAGATCGTTTCATCCTTAGCCTGCCGCGCGACGATGAATCGCAGAACACTTTGTCGTGCGCAGTGAGCTGAGCGAGCGCGCGTTCGGGTATCAAAAGGCACCGCTAGCGCGCGCAACCGCATCGAGCATCCCAAAGTCAGTTCGGAGAAGGGTAATCCGCTTGTGAGCCTCGGAGCAAAAGAATAAATCGCCTCGGTCTGCACCACCGCATCGTACGAGTGGAGGAACTGCTGACGTCATCTGCGCGCTGTAGGACGGAGCTTCGAGGTGTCGACTAATCGTAATCCTTCAAAAGATCCACAAATTGCTCGAGCTTTATGCGACCTGATGACTTTCGGATATATTCGGTCGACGGAGTGAATTACAATGTGACAATGAGCTACGGTGCGATGACGAGAGTTTTGTCTCGTAATGGTATAAGCGTTTTTGATCGGTACAAATATTTTAATCCTAACAAGCTGTGAGATGGAATGGCAAGTGAGCAAGTGTTTAAAAGAAAATTTTACCTTCTTTATCTATTAGTTGATTTATCATCTATGGTACCGATATTTTTCAAGTACACAAAACCCTCAGCGGTTCGAGTAAACAGCGCACTTTTCCCACCCAGCCATTATCATGATTTCGCGGAAATTGTGTTTTTCTTGGACGCGGGAACCGTGGCCTCATTAGCATACACCGGCCTGTACATAATTGCGTATGTCAATGGAACGATGATGTTATGCGGTAGATGGGGGGGGGGGAGGTCTTTGATGCAACCGTCGCCGACTTTCTTCCATTTTCGTAAAATAACACACAGTTTGATGAATATTAATATTAGGTAAACGGGGAATTTTGCATAGCCGACGCGCGGTCAATGGGTGTGTGTGTGTGTGTGTGTGTGTGTGAGCATGGCCGCGTGCGATGGATGCGATGTGCAACCGGTCCGTGAAGCATAATGCATTTTGCCCGCTGGCCCTGCTAAATAATGTGAACCCCAGCGAATTTGTACGCGTGCTATCACTGAAAACGAATAATAAAGTGTATGGATGAGAGACTATTTTTCCTGCTTCGCATCAATACTTTATTCCGGCCAAGTGTATTTTGTTCATTTTATTATTACGAGTTGTGTTCGCGATGAATCGTTTTTAATTGTCTCTTCTACATATTATACATAAAAATTAATTTTCACTTCTAAAATACTAGTTTTTGGCTAATAGCGGGTGGGCTGATAGCTCACATTTTTTATCACTTTTATGGAAGTATGTTTGAAGTATGTTTTATGTGATAATAACTTTCAAATTCTTTTCTTTATTCAGATACTAAGATATAATACAGTAAAATGACAGCAATTATCGACTTCTCGCTTCACCAGTATTTTCAAATCCAAGAAGAGTAACTTTAAATATTATTTTTGATTATGATAACTACAACCGAACCAAATCGCTAATTGATTTACTAATGAAACGGTCGCCAAAATGGATGAGACCACAGTGCTTAGTCATTTCTTTCAGAATAAATATATTTATGATAAGTAACTAATAGAGTAAGTAATAGAGTTCATCCTTAAATATGCTTGGTCTAAAAAGATTCTCGACTTTTCCATACTAATCATAGATTCGAATGAACGCCTCAATAATACCAACTCATTTATATTCAATTATAATCCATTTTATGAACAAATTAGTGAAGAGGCTTTCAACTTTAGCAGTCACATTTTCCCGAACAAAGTGCAGAATATAAACAGCTATTCTTTCAGGACGATTGGGATACATTATCCTCCTTTTTTAAATGTGATTAAACACGAAAATGGAACTAAAGAGTTGAGTGGACTACACTATCCGATATTGGAATTTGTACTATCAGTTATGAATTTTTCTATCAAATTACCTCTTATATTGGACGACAATATAACTCTAGATTATTATAGTAGGAGAATGCTTGGAGCATTCGAAAGCAATGAAGTAAATATAAATTCAGCCCCTACTCCCATGATATTCAAAAGCTTTAGTTTGCCTATAGAAACTGAAAACATCTGCGAAGAACTCGGTGTCGTATTAGCCTTTCATCAGTTAAATAGATTGTCATTTTCTTTTGCAGTGATTTACCACATTTTTCTTATCACATTTAGCATTTTTTTTCTTATTCGTATGCTAGGTTGTTTGAGAGCAGTTTCAGAAAAATGGTTAATGTTTGATATTTTTCGACTGATCATGGGTGTACCCGTGAGGATACGCTTGCAAAAAGTATATAACAAAATAATTTACGTTGCTATTGTTATCATATCCATGTCTTTCTACAACAACTATTATTCGAATTTTCTTAACAACCATTTCGTTAAAGAACTGTCCTTGAATGATTTAGAGGATGTGAACAATTTTCAACTTCCCATTTATATAAACGAAAATGATTTACAACGTATTTTTTTTAATTTATCGAGCCTAAATTTTAAAAGTATGATGCACAGAGTGCACACACATAAAAAATTGAATACATGCATGGAAAAGTTGTGTTGTGAGAAAAACATAATTTGCATAGTGAGCAATTGGTTTTTGCAATATGAAATTGACACTGGAAGAATACCGATTGGTTACGTTCCACTGAAGATAATAAAATCTAAACTACATTGCGAAAGGATGGTTTATTACCTTGAACTAGGTTCACCTTACGCTGAAAAATTTATGGATATTTTGCGAACGGTATTTCAATCAGGCATATCTAACAGATTATTGTATACAAAAGAACAAAATGTCAATATGAGTAACAAATCTGAGCCAAAACAACATTCAACTAATAAGGTATTGGCCCAACAGTTAATGGTACTGATGGGTGTTGGATGTGTTCTTAAAATTGTTATATTTTTGGTAGAATTGAGTATTTTTAAATTGATAAATCATTTATGATAAATAGTATGTAAATGTGTGCATACAGATATAAACGACTATGCGCTGCTTCAATGAATAATTCTTTATAGATGAAAAAAACTTTATTTTGAAAAAGGGTATGGATGAATTACAATAAGTTTTGTGGTGATTTTATTAAAAACAAATTAAAATAAAAATTTTTTCGCCTAGATAGCGATTAAAAATCTTTCCACTCATCGATTCTACACAAAGTCAGCTCCAAACTTATGTATACTTTAAATAGCGTTCCCTAGTCATTTTTCGAACAAGCATAAGGTGAATCTGTTCACTTGACTTTGACTTTTATGCATATCATCTTATTGCATCATTTTTTCTGTAAGTATTGATTGATAAAATAAAATTTGGTTATGAAAATCCCATCTTTACTTCTTACAATTAGTAAAATATGTTTTTTTTAGTTGTTATTATTCAATTTATACTTAGATATATGTCGATTTATATGTAGAATATTATGTACTTCATTTATTAAGAAATTTATTTATTATCATTGAAATATTAGGTACAAGAAAGATTTCCCAACTGCAGGAAAACAAAACAACCGACAAAAGATCCAACTCGAGAAAGCAAGAGTCAATCGAACAATGTTATCGGTGATCCCGATAGACTTGGAGCTCACCCCACGAGGGCATGGATGAGCGCCTACGCCAGAGCGTCATAACGACCCGCCAAACGAAAAGTCGTACCGTAATAAGACGCTCATCCAGACCGTTTTTTTGTCCTCGCCTCGTAGCAGACGGGGTCATTCATCATTTTGTCCATTACAAGCGAGCGAGCGCGCAAAAGAGAAGAGAAAGAAAGGCGAACGAACCCCGTCGTTGTCGTCGTCGTCGTCGTCGTCGCTGCTTCTCCGCGGGAACGAATCATCTCGCGGACAAAGCACACACGTTAAATTGTGTGCGTATGTACGTGTGCATAAGAAGGATTAGGCGCTAAGTGGTTCAGGCAAAAAGTAAGGATTAGGGCTTTGAGGCAATTTTTGTCCCCTCGTTTTAAAAATGTTAAATTCAGTTTATTGCAGACTTTTTAAATTTTTTAAATCAGCGAAGATTTCTTTCTTGCAGTATACTATTTTTAGTTAAAAGTACGTATTGTATATTAAATTAAAAAATAATTACAATAAAAAAGTGTATATATTATAATAACCAAATAAATATAGCTATTGTGATTTTTTGCTTAATTTTTATTACGTGCTATAATTTTTAAGTTCTTACAATCATAAATATGAGTGGTCGCTTTTGTCCAAGAAATATGTAAAAAAAATTTGCGGCGAAATTTACCTTCAAAATACACAGTTCAAGTAACTATTCACACAGTTCAGGAGGCAAGAGACTTTAACTTTTTCTAAACTGCCTCGATTACAGTCCCCGTCTGAAAAACTCGAGCCATGACATGTTTCGTCTCTCGTCGCACAACCAGTATAATAAACCAGTTTGGTATCTCCCAAAATAACGTCAGCGGATCCGCGCAGTCCAAATTGTTGTAAACTTAACAAAGTCGAAAAGATTTTTATTTTGCGACTCAACCTTCCGAGCCTCCAGGCCGCATAAACCCTCCTCTGAAGCTCGTCCGGGGAAAAGCTACGGACACAGTCATACCATGGCGTGTCACGATCCACTTAGTCGAGGGTATCGCGCACACGGCGCGTGTGTGACAAGTTGCGCAACGACCCAGCGACTCTCGTGATTTTTTATGGTTGTGCGCTATAAAAACCAAGAGAGAGAGAGAGAGAGAGAGAGAGAGAGAGAGAGAGAGAGAGAGAGAGAGAGAGAGAGAGGAGTAGGTGCAACAAAAAAAGTAACACACAAAATTTAAATAATATGCGACGACCGGCCGCAATAATGACAGTCGTAAACGCGGCCGCCTTTTTTACCTCGTCCGCGCACGCGGACTATACACACACAGATACAGAGACATACACACACAAACCTCGCCCTATTCCCCTTAACGAGGGGACGAGTGAGATACCCTACGGCATTAGTCGCCGCGCGGATGTTCGTAAAAACTCGGAGAAATTGTAAATTGTAAAAATGTTCGAGGGCCTTTGTGTCTCCGCTGTTACTCTGTACGCGTGCATGAACGGAATACTCCATGGGATAATAAAGATTTTCATGATGGCCGTAAAAGGCGCGTCAATGGCGCGTCGATAGCGTTTCAGTGAGAACGGAAAAAGGTATAATGAACGAATTAAACGAATTTTAAAGTTCCCGTTCTTTTTTTTATCGCATACATACGCCGTCGCAAGTGCTGCCGTTGATTTCAATGGCAAGGGCAATGAAAACACGCTTTATCTACCGACTGTCAGGGCTTAGACTACAGTTATAGCCGCGGAAAAGTTGATGACATGGCTTGGATCGGATGATGAAAGGAAACTCCAGCGAGTCTTAATCCGAATGTTATTGTCCACGAAACAAGAAACTTTTCTTTAGAATGTTTCATTGGAAACTTAGAAACGTTTCTCAGCAAAATTGTAGCACGTGGGAGAAACGTTTCAGAAACCTGGAAATGTTCACTTTTGGTGTCTCAAGAAACGTTTTAGAAACGTTTGTGAAATGTTTCTTATATATGTATAAATTTTCATCTAGATGGTACATCTAACATGGGCATCAGCTCATTTTTTTAAAAAATGTCCTGAAAAGTTTAAACATTTCTATTTGGGTTTCACATGAACCATTTCTAAAACTTTTCTACAACGAGATCAAAGAAACATTACAATTCATACACGTATAACGTTTCTTGAGATACGAAAAGCGGACATTTCCAGGTTTCTGAAACATATCTCGAACGTTTCCTTGGTGTTGCAGGCTTGAAAGATTCGAATCATCGAACTATATATAATACCATTTTATAAAACGACAATATTATTTTGAAGAAATTATACAATTTTGACGTCAATTTGAACGGCCGGGTTCTCTTATCTCGATAGTAATCAAAGTTCGCGAAATCTACCGAAGAACCTCCATCCATTGAGATTCGCGAAAATGTGTCTCGCACCGCCGTGAGCCAATGGCACTCGAGCCCCAGCAGAGATAGAGGCAAGTGCGAAAAGTGCTGTTTCGCGATATTTCGCGAGAGTGTGTGTGTATATTCGCGGCAAGCCGCTAAGTCAATAGACTCGGAGTTGAGAGGAGATAGCGCGAGGCGGCCATAAGGCGGTCGACGCTATGCAAATCGCAGTACTGCTGACACTGTCAACGCCGGAAGTATGTATATCATAAAACGAGCCCAGCCCACCGCGTTTTCTTTAGTGCCACGGGGCATGTGCATCGTCTCTCTATCGCTCCTCTCTCGTCGATGGAGTTTCGCAATCGATATTGTTTCGCGATGAAGCGGTTTATGAATATTTTATAGTTACATTTAGTGCGATTATGCGATTAGATTTTCTTGCTTGATAGATGTAAATGGCATTTAATAATATGCATATTGCAAATAGATTTAAAGGGAATCACAGCGGTATAAAAAATTTGAGCTTCCACGAGAAAATACTGGTTGGGCATAATACATCTCAAAATATTTAAAGATTTACAGTTTCAAAAATTAGTAATTTTATCTGTGTGATTAATGAGGACAATATTTCCAGTACGGAAACAAATGTCTGTAGACTATATCTAAATTCATAGTTACAAGGTTAATAGATAGATTTAGACTAGCAAGTTTGTACAATCCACAGATTTTTTTTCCGTGAGTAAAGAAACTAGATTTTTACGAAATCTAATCAAAGTAACAACATGTTATACATCAAAGTGTTCAATAATGATTTAAATTCAAAATTTCATTAATTCCTGCATACTACACAAAAGTTCAATTAGAGTTGACGTAAAGATTTCGGATAAAAATTATTCAATTCGGCAGGCCTACGAATATGTAGTAGTGTGACCATTATTAATTTATCGATTTTTTAAAAAACTAATTTTTTTTTTAATAATTTTTAATAGTCTTCTTTAACCTTATCTCCGGGATACCTTTTTTCCATCCAACGTCCAATACGCAATGATTCTTTTTTATCTGCAGCTTATTTGATTTGTACAGCTAACATGGGCTATTTATTATATTGGATAAGAGTTCATTTATATTATATACTCAATTATAAAACGTATTTGTTATTCATAAGTCTGATTTATGTTCAGCGAAACGCGTTAAATCTATAACATATGATTGTGAAATCAATTATGAGCCATCAATAATTTATTGTCGTTCTCCATTCAATTTTGTATAATATTATTTAAAAATAAAGAATTAATTAGCCTACATACGCTACAATAGATTCTAACCAATTATTCAAGACAATCGAAAATCCACCTCTAACATCATAATTCTATAGGGGAAAAATAGGAGGGGGGGTAGCGATTGATTGAATAATCCTCACAAAAGCGTCGTTCCTAGTGACGGCAGTTTCGCGCGCGCGTTCGCACATGCACACCGACAAGCCCCATAATTTCCAAGCGAAACGGGCGATAACGCCATCGCAATAAAAAGGACGGAAACGATAAAAACCCACGCCCCTATTAAGGTAGACGGGATATGAAAAAAAAAAAAACGAAAGGAAAAAAAAAGGAAGCGAGAAAAGAAGAAAAAAAAAATAGTACCTGAAAAAGTTGAAATATGTAACGCGTGTGGGCGCGTATGCACGGCTCCGGCGGCAATTTATCAAGAGCGGCAAATAATTTAAGTACGGCGGCGGCGGCGGCGCAGCGAGAACCGATGCGGCCATCAATCATCCTGGGCGAGAGAGGCGAGCTTGCGCGCGCGGAAACGCTCCACGAGAGAAAGATCTCCTGCACGGAAGTGCACGCCAGCTTTTCCGTCGCGCCGCGCGAAAAACCAACGCATATGTGTGTGTGTGTGTGTCTGTGTGTGTGGAGGGGGTGAAAACGTGTGGCGCGCGGCTTCACCGTGACAATGACGCAATCAATGGAACCCGGAAGTTTCCTTTCCTTCTATATATGTACCTATACCATACAGACTCGTTTCTTTCCTTTTCTATCCATGTGTATACGTGCGCGCAAAAGCGTTTTCTTCTATTTATATCTGTTTCCGCGCTGTTTCTATGGCACTTGGGTTCGATGTTTCCAGATGACGAGCAGAAGCGATGCTTTTGATTGGTTCGATTAAGCTGTTTGCCGCAGTTCGAATGGATATATATTGTTCAGACATATTTCTATGAGAAATCACTTCATCGCGAATGGATGAGTGAAGGAAAAAAGTTGTTTGCTACCACTCGAGAATGTATCGCGATAAAAATATCGTGATAAATAGGTTTTAAAATAGTTTTGCAGGATCAATGTTTATGTATTTTTAGCTTATGCTGTTGCATTTATATGTGTGTTTTACTTTTATTTATTTAAAAACTATGATGTAGTTTAGCTATAATATTTTTGTACCCGAAAAGAATGTACCTGATATTTTTTAAATTATTTATAGTCATATAAACATTATTTAACCAAATATAACAGAATATAAATTATTAAATATGATTCGACAACTATATCTATTTGAGTATAGGATACCGTTTATTATATTATAGATAAATTATACTATAATGGTTTTGAAAAATAAAGTTTAAAAATTGGTCATACTCGATATATTTAAAATAAATAAAATATAAATACATGTCATGACATATTCCCTACGAATAATATATTTATACTGTAAAGATCATAATTCAAAACATTTAAATAATACGTTTTTTTGAAGCGTTTCATTTTTCACGATGCCGGTAAAAATGTATAAGGTTCTTGCGTGTAACGGTCATACCTAAAAAACGTTATAATATTATATAGGTAAGACAATTTACTATAAGCAAACAAATTTAGTTATATTATAGAAATGTAAAAAGAATTTACTTAAAAATACATTTGGGCACACAATTTAATCAACTTTTATTACGTACCAAACCTTTAAGTTTATTCGTAATGGAAGTAAATTAATAATACTTGTTTAAAATACGGTTTTATGATCAATCTAAGTGGCAGTTATGTTTAAAGTTTAACTGACGAAAGTTTAGATGCGCCAGTCACTTGGTAGGTAAGCATTTTCCAATGATTAAAATATCGATTATACGGCTTTCTTGTTTAATTCGAGCCAAAGAAACTCTCGATACTCTCGCAGAGGGGGATCGGGAAAGGTACTTATACAAGTTTTAAGGGGGGGTTGCATTAAACTGATTCCACTTGAATCACGGTATATATATATTTTCCTCACTCACGCCGGAAATAAAAGAAGATCCTTTTGGCCAAACGAGTCGCAGTCATTCGCAGACGTCTCTCCAACTAAGCCATTAGCGAAAATTCCCGAAATAGTGGAGAGAGAGAGCGAGAGAGAGAGAGAGAGAGAGAGAGCGAGAGTCGCGTTGCGCGCAAGGAAAGAGAGAAGAAAGGATGGCGAAAGTGTGTCCGACGCTCTCTCGCGCTGAGGAGCAGAGATGTGTAAAGGAAGAAGGGAAAAAAAATCTCGGTTCGATCCTTGTCGACGAACGAGCGAGCGCGAGAGTGCGTCGTTGAAGAAGAAGCGCTTTAAAAGCTTTCGAAGCTGCATCAGCGCCGGGGCTCTTTGCGGACTCGCGCGGTACCGCGCTGAAAAAGTACGTTATATATATATATCGGGGGTGGGTTGTGATTGCGCGCGAAAGAAACATACTCTCGCTATTATAGCGCGAGCGGCGCCGAGCAACTTTCCTGCGTGCGCAGCCCGCTTAAGAAGCGCTGCGTTAAAACATTCGTTCTTCTTTCTACAGTATATAATATATATAGTATATATAAAAGATGTCAAATCTCTTACATAAAATTTCGTTCGGTTCTACTTCCTATACTTGTATAAATATTACCTAAAATTTATATAATTTAAGAGATAGAGAAACTGAATGTATCAGTCTCATTATAAAAGATTCTTTTATAATATTTGAGTAGTTGCGCGCAAAGTATATCGGTTACAAATTAATTCGCGGACGCGTTTATTATCGCGTGTATACACTGTACATAAAAACCCGGCGTTAGCATGCCCGGCTATGTAATTGAAAGAATGCGTATTATATATAAAGGCGCGTATAATAAGCTCGAGGCGGCTATATAGACGGCGGCACGCAATAGTCGCAAAACAATTAAGTCGTCCAGAAATAGAGAAGCTGCCGGAGCACAGGCCCGGCACTTTTATCGTATCCCCGCTAAAACTCGTTATCTCCGGTAACGCGTGGAATCTTACGGACAAGCCCCTCAAGCCGAATGGATCCAATAAAGCATCTCGTCCTCTGCAGAAGACAGCGAGCGAAGATAGGCGAACGAGCAAGCGGAGATAGGATGGAGGAAACGGGTCTTGGACGGACGAGTCCTCTGCACTATATATGTATGTATATCCACACACATCCACGCGGCGCGCGGCTATTCAGCCTGCAGCAGCATCCCCGAGGCTATGGCGCGTTAGCTTCAGCCCCGCGTCCGTCGAAAATAAGTTTTTCCGATCCTACGTATATATATATATAAAAGAGAGGTGGCAAAGATTACTATCGCGCGAAAGGTGCGAGGCGAGATAAAAGTTGCGCGCGATGTATAGGAGAGAGCGCGCGCACAAACACACACGAGGAGAGGAAAGGTCTGCAGCAGCGCGCGGCGCAGCCTGTTACACGCGCTCGTTATCGCCCCTATAAAAATGTCGGCGGGACGACGACGACGACGACGACGCGGACGTCTCGCAGCAGCAGCAGCAGCAGAGAGAGGAGAGTAAGAGCGAGGCCGTTATCGATCGTAAATTCGCTCGGACAGACGGTAGCAGCTTGCCAGAGAGAGAGAGAGAGAGAGAGAGAGCGAGAGCAAGAGAGTAGAGGGACTTCCATCGAGTTCTTGCGCGCTACAGGGCCAATCTGCTACAGCCTTTTACCCCATCATCGCCTTTTGCGCGGCCCCTTTTTTGAGGCGTGACGCGCGAAATGCTGTGAGCGACGTAAGAGCTGCGAGCTTGCAATTGAGTCGACCGATTATTGTTGTTCACCAGCTATCATTAGGAATAAATTTTGTGCGCAGCGAAGAATTATGTTGGGCTTTCAAAACGGTTATATATTTTGGGACTCACGCCCGAGCTGACCTCGTTCAAATATTTAATCTTGTTATAGTTTATTCCAGGAAAGTGTACGTATACGCGAATTATGTGAATAAAACGCCAGATTGAAAAGTAAATTCGGATTCGACAGATGTGCTGCACATAATTTAAAATAATTCTGCAGGAAATATGATTGTTAATTATAGATACTGGCTTCTTAATATCCTGCGCGTCTACAAACTACCAATTCACATATTATTAAAAAGAAACCCGCCGATTAGAATCGCGTCGTCTTTTATATACCTCACAATTATTTTGTATTCCACACCGGGCATATGATGCAAAGAACGCATACATCACGCATACAAAATGCAAAGTCCATCCGCTGCCACGGTCACTCAATTGTGTTCTATATACGCACGCGTGTATGTAACGTATATATATACCGACAGCATCGATGCGATCTTTTTTTTTACGCTGCTTGTAATATAGGGGGAAGGGCTGTAGTAGTGGTAAACGCCGCGAAGGTTTCGCCTTACAATCGGCTCGAAATCCGATAGCCGATTTTTCGCTCACCCTCCCCTTTTTCTGCACCCATGCGTGTGCCGCCGGTAATGCACGAGATGGTTATAACGCATGCGGCGCACTTATTAGCCGCGGTCTGTTGCGCACTTTTTGCCACTGGCTGCAGCAGCAGCAGCTATACACGTCGAAGATATAGGAAACGGCCGCCGCCGCGGTTGTGCGACTGCAATTCATAGTGCGCAGCCGATCGCGCTCCAAGGAATTCGATTCGCTTCTGGGTGGTTTTAAAGGTGCCATTGAATACCCCGCGCGCGCTTATACAGTAGTACACACATGCGCAGAAGCTCGTGCGAGCGCTTATATGATTCTGAAGCATTTTGAGATATAAATGAACCAGTTTTTAAGATTTTAATGACGCGTGCTGGATCTAGTCGGGTAACTTATTAAGTTTTAAAGTTGATATATTGTAAAATGAAGTACTCGTGTGTGGTGTAAAGGCACGAAGACAATTTAAACCAATATTATTTTAAACTAGAAGTATTATACTTTCTGAATATTAAGTCTATTATTAGACCCACAACGCATAAAAGCTTAAAAGTGTTAAATCACATTTTCCAACACATTTCGAAACGCGCCATATAGGAAATATTAAACGTCGTCGCACAGGCACTAAAAGTTATAATCAGTAACTATACGCGCCATAAATAATAGAAAGTCGTGTGTGCGGCGCGCGCCAATGCGCAAGCAATATTGATTTTCATCGGTAAAAGGAATTTCCGAGCGCACCCGCTTTAGCTAATCAGCGAATTCAATGCACGTATGTACGTATTTCACGCGTGCTTATAATGACATTTCGGTCGCGCCGCGCGCATAAAACAAATCCAATTTTCGGCGCCGCTGCCGCCATATATATTCATAACGAAATATTCATCGAGAAAATGGAAGGAGGGTGGAGGGGTAGGTAAAAGAAAGCGCATCGAGAACCAAATTTGCAATTTTAAACAAATTAGGGGGGGGGTAGTGTAGTGTAAGGTATGTATATATAGTTTGGGCTATTTCAAAGGGTTTGCGATGTATATGTACATAAAAGTGACCGGTACTGAAATATACCACCGGCACAAAATCAATTTGACATTATGTGAAATCAATTTTCCTTTTGTGTTATTAAATAATAAGCTAATGTAGCTCAATGGGAGATGCAAATTATGGACGCTCAGGAGCCAGATGTGAATTGTGATCGAATTAAATTCAGCATATCCATGTAGACCCATGTAGGTATTAAATATATAGAATAAGTTTCATTTTTATATAAAAGTGTTGAAGTGATTTCTGGTTTTTATTTGCATATATATATGAGAGAATGATTAAAGTACCTCTAACTCGACCGTGATAACATTTTTACATATATTCTAAAGCAAGTTCTCAGCTCGATATATCCAAAATGGAATGGCAGAGTAATTAAAATTATCGCGAATAAAGCCAAAAAATTAAGTCGAAAGTCAAAAAAAAAGAAAAACAGAAAAAAGAAAACAGGTATTCGAATTCATTGTTGCGGGCCCCCACTCGTCATTAGACGAAAAAAAAAAGAAATAAATGAAAACCCGAGTCTCATTGTCCAGCTCTGGAAACAAGCGGAAGGAGCACAAAAAGGGGGGGGGGCGCAGAGAGGAGAGCGAGCTGCGAGGGAGAATCGCTGATGCACTTATATATATATATATACGTATATATAGAAGGAGAGGTCTGGTGTATAGGTAGCGCAGAGCGACTCGAGTCGGGCGGATATTAATATGAGCCGCGCTCGGTGTAGTAGTCGCCGCGCTCTCCAGCAGCGGGGAGTCACGTCCTGCGGGAGCGTCGCCGCGCGCGTTGTGGTGAATGATCCAATTAGGTGCACTCTATTTCGGCGTGCGCGCGGCATACGCGTATATATATATATATGTGCCTACACACACGCAGCGAGTGCTCTCTCTCTCTCCTCCTTTCTCTCATCCGTTATACATGTTATACGCGCGGGGCTAAAGCAAGCGGCGATATACAGCTCGAGTGTGTCTCTTTCTACGCCCGCGCGTGATATTCGAGTGTTTAGTTTGGCCTTGTACGCGCCATCATGTGTCGAGAGAGCGAGCGTGTCTAGATGGCTGCATCTGTGTCTCTCGCGGTTATTTCCTTATACACTGTTGTGCTCGTGAGCTACCGGCGTATATCCGACATAGGATACGATGCGTTTAGAGAGGCGTTACCGTATGCTTTGTGTAATATATCTCCTGTTGCTTTGATTCTTTCGGCATGGATCGATGCTGATACGCTGTTAAATTGCGTGCTTGAATCAATTCCGTTGGCTTGAATGATTTTGCTTTATTTTCCATTTTATATCATATTGAAATTGTTTTAGTGCAATTTAACTATTTTATTTTCATTTTATCATCCATTGAACTATATTGATATGATGGATATAGAATCACATTTCAAAGTCGAATCGATATACATCAAAATATTGTACATCAAACTCAACGTTTTGTTTATGTTTTCACTATTCATTATTTAATTTTCTGTTGAACCGTAAGTTGTTTTTTTCGCGTCTCTGCGTTTTTTATATTTCTAACATAAATTATAACCAAAACACGTGCTATAAGACCAAGCGTTCCCATAAGAGCCTATATGTTAAAAGTGCAAATTTCAAACTTTATTTTCTCGAAAAACTGCTCGGTCATAAATATGGAAAGATTCCGGGAGACTACTAATGCTTTACAATACGATATACTTCAATTTTACACAGTCCTCTGCATTTTCATTTACCTTCTGAACCACCTTAATGCAGAACAATTCAAGTGGTTCCACTCTTAGAATAATGTGAGGGTGCGTGGTAATATTTTTCCATTATATTAACCCATTTCCTAAAATGCAGGACATATATACATATATATTATTTTACCTTTTGAAAGATATAGAAGCACTACACAATTTTACTCTTTTAAGCAGCAAGCTATTGACTTTTTTTAACTGTGTAATACAAATTCGTTGATATACAAAAATTTATAAGGAATTTTTTAATTGGAAAATGAATATCCAGACTTGCACACATTCGGTCAGCATATAATGCACTTTATCATTTGGGTGTGTGTACCACCTAAATCATCTTTTCCAAGCCGCAGGACTCATGCATAAAAATCTTGTATAAAAGTGCCTGATGCGCAAAGTTGCGAGTTTTCCCGCGCAAATTTCACCTCGTGCCCTGCACAAAGGGTAATAATAACTTTGGTCGAAGAAAAATTTTCGCCGCGTAAATTTTTTCAACCTTCTCTCTCTTTCACACTCTCTCTCTCTCTCTCTCTCTCTCTCTCTCTCTCTCTCTCTCTCTCTCTCTCTCTGGTACGCTTAAAAGTGACCCTCTATATATCTCGGATGTCCGGTCACACACTCACATACACACGCACACATGCAAGCGAGCGAGCGTCTGTTTTCGGGTGTGCACCATAGTGGGTTACACACGGGTGTGCCGTAAGGACCCGTATATGTATATATATATACATAAAGAGATTGTGTGAGAGCAAGAGAAAGAGGGAGAGAGAGAGAGAGAGAGAGAGAGAGAGACAAAACGAGAGGGAGAGCTCGCAGACTGCAAAGGATGCTTATATATATATATATACTCGGCATCATCGCCGTGGCTGTATAGTAGTATGGTAGTCACGGGCAAGGAGCGCATGAATGATACGAGGTGCGAAGTCACACGTTATGAGCGTATACCGCGAGAACTGAGAGGGAGCGCGAGTATTTATGCGTCTGAGAGTTCTGCACACTGCACGTACACTCTCTCGCTCTGCACACCGCGCAGTCTCTCTCTCTCTCTCTCTCTCTCACTCGTTGCCCCATTCCATGCGCCGCGCCGCATTCCCAGCTCTCACGGCTTATTTCCTCCGCTGCGCCGCAGCAGTTGTATACGCGCTCTTTTCGTGATTTTTGTGTCGCCGTGGCCGCCTCTCGCAATGGATTACTCATAGCTCGGCCCTTCTCTCTCTTGTCCCCTTATAGCAGCCCATATCACGCGCGAATTGTTTATTAACTTGCGCGCTCGCGTATTGTACCGCAGCATTTTCTGCGAGCTGCTCTCTCTCTTTCGTATATATACGTGGGCTGTGTCGTGCAGCTGTCATCCTTACCTCTTCTTCTGTTATTTTTTACTCGCCATCGTTCCTTTTAATAAAGTCGTGTTTCGCCGGGGCTTTCGCAAAAGAATTTATTTCGCGCATTAAGAAGGCTGCCGCTGTCGTAAGCACTTTTATAGGCTGCAATGTGCGCGAGCCGCTTAAGTTTCTTCACCCATACTTTATATTCGTGCGCACTTTTAATTATTTCCGAGTTTGTGTGTATGTATACGCGCGCCAATTTATGCAGTTTTTAAATGAAATGTCGTTGCGGGCATGGCTACAATGTTGCGACGAACACCCGATTTAATGTTCTTATTGTTGGATGTATATATATCACTATTATTTAGTGTGTTGCTGTGCTACTTTGGTTTTTCGCAAATAGTTTATGTAAAGAGGGCTAATTAAGACAAGAATATATATTCGAAAGGTTGATATTTGTCCGATATTTGTCCGATGAAAATTGTATATTTATGTATAGGCTGAAGTAGGAGAATCTGGTCAATGTATTTCTATACAAAAAAGAAAACAATGAAAAGATGAGTTTTTGTATATAAATAATCCGATTACTAATCTATGCTTTTCTATTATTATATCACGATAATTGATGTTAATATATATACGTATAATAAATTCGTAGCTATATACGCATAGTGTACTTATAATTATGATAGATGCATATTATTTATGTTATGCCGCATTCATTATGAATAAATATGACGTGAACATGCACATAAGCACATAGAAAAAATATGGTTTCCTATAATTAAAACCAGTTATATCGTTTTCTTCATTTAAATATTTTTTTTTTTACCAAACAGCAAGATAATTAAAGTCGTATTTGATTTCGAAACAGCACACAAATTAGCTTTTATCAGCCCCAATTGGTCATTAACCAATAGTCTATACATATTACACTTCAACGTTTCTTCACAATATCCCCCGCTTATATATATCTTACAGATAAGCCAATCAGACAAGCACGACTCTATCCCCCAATCCATCCTAAAAAAAATAAACATGTCTCAATCGCGACTTCCAATTCGAGATTCGTTGGCGCGTCGCTTTTCCGCGCTGTATCGATTTACTTTTATAACATACACACACACACACACACACAGTCACCAAACTCGTATTTCTCACCACGCAAGCATTTTCACATCCCGAATACATATATGTATGTTCAGGCCGCGGAGGTTGAGCAGCACGCGAGTGATATACGCACCGGTCGCGCGCGCACACGCGAAGCTCCGTAGTATAACGTCTCGACGGCTGCTGCTGCTGCTGTTGGGGAGACAGCTGGTCGCGAGAGGAGCATTGGCGCGAACAAACGAGCGAAAGGAGGAGACGGTTTTTTGAGGTAACTTTAGAGGCTCGGGACACCCGAGGCATAATTATGACCTGTGACTGCGCGCAGCGTCTTTGCGTCATGCGATGAACTTACTTTTTCTTTGACCGAGAATGAGAATAATTTGCTCGCACCGATAATTAATCTTTCTTGGGTTATTATCACTTTATAAATTCTTTTTATAAGTCGATTTTCTACGATTTTGATCTTGAGCGATGAACAAAATAACTATTCCTGATCTCGCATCGAATTATGTCCATTATGTTCAATCACCATTTATATTTATCTCCAGCTTTTCAACTATCGATATATATTTCCTTCGAATAATAA
Organism: Megastigmus stigmatizans; assembly: GCA_900490015.1. NCBI lineage: Eukaryota > Metazoa > Arthropoda > Insecta > Hymenoptera > Megastigmidae > Megastigmus > Megastigmus stigmatizans. The sequence goes on along the minus strand of UELV01166017.1, from coordinate 2,239 downwards.
ATCAACAGCATTCGCGCACGCGTATAATTTAGCTAAAGGAGTATAGGAACAATGCAATTCCATAATAGCCGCACCGTATAACCGTTGACACGACTACGCGGCAAGTTTAATGCGCATTGTTAACAAGTACAATTTACTTTGTCATCAAGTTAGCGGCCGTTGCGCAAAGTCACGCGCCCAGCGAGCGAGCGAGCAAATCGTTCGACGGCGAACGTTCTATATGCCGGCGATGACTTTTAAAGATTTGCATGCGTGCGTCGGCCGCGAGGAGATTAAGAAAGTCAAAGAAACGCAGATAAAGCTGCGCACTCGAGGATGAAGGGGGGATAGGAGGAACAAGGGAAAAGAGAGTTATGGAGTGAGAAAATGAACTCAAAAGAGGGAGGGAAAGAGAGAGTGGAAGAGGAAGAAGAGCCGCAGCGAGTCGTAAAGATAGAAAAGGATAAGAAGGGTGTATACTAGGCAGAGATGGTGAAAAGGGGAGAAAGAGAGAAGAAGAGAGAGAGAGAGAGAGTGAGAGAGTTGAAGGGAAGGAATGATGGATGCGCGCCTCAGCCAATTTAATGCTCTCGCGCGCTTCGCGAGATTTGCGGTATTTGTTTCTGCCAAAAATATACTCGGGCCTGCCAGCGTGCGAAAAGTTTAGGTGCTGCTGCTGCTGCTGCTGCTGTGCTCGCGGCTTCGCTTATTTTTCTCCCGAGACTCTTGCCGCGTTTTAGTCTCGCTTATACGACGAGGGCGATATATATACTTTTGTCTCTTCTGCTCTTGGATTCCCCGCAATATACGAGCTTGTCATGCTGCGACGTTTTATACTGTCTTACAAATATTAGTAAAGCGGTCGACTTACCGATATAGCTATCACGGCCTTACGGATATACGTGAATATTCTTACCTGAAACAGAAAATTACATTTATAATTAAAAGAACATTCCAAATGAGAGAGATCATGCGTGTTTTTCAAAATTATTTACATTGCTTATTTGCCACTGTTTTTCAAATTGTGATTAATAGCTGTTTATGAGTTTTTGCTTTAAGCTTATTATATATTTATACGTAAGAAAATTGTACAAAACTTATATCAAATGTCTCACATCCCTATATATATTATACAAAGCGATTCTCATTATACAACATTAATTCACAATGACACTTGCAAAGGAAACCAGTCTATTTAAATTTTCATTTTTATATAAATTTCGCTGCCATATCCCCGCTGCGTACAATGGCACACGCCGTGCACAAAAGGTTATATACAGGAAAAAAAAGGGTCGCAGGGCATGCGCGAGTTTATTTCAAAGTCAGAATGAAATTTTTTTACATACGGCTTCATCGAAGTGTCAAAAGTTGAATAAAAATAACGTCAAATCCTATATATGCGGGTGGTGGTGGTGGTGCATGCATACGTATACACTTGCGGCACAATAACCTACCTACGCTGGTCTATAGGATATTCGTGACGCGACACCCGACCGCCGCGAGAGATCCACACACAGACGCGCGGCGCGGTTATATTTACGGATTTCGTGACTCATGCATATATATTGAAATTGAATTTTTGCGAATCTCGCGGGCTCTGCGCACACATCTGTGGCAACTTATTCGCGCTCTCTCTCTCTCTCTCTCTCGACATAAAGGAACCTTTGCATCGCGCGCCCGCCTGCTGACGTGCGCGCAGCTTCCGAGTCCGCGGTGGCGACGGTGCGCGCTTTGTGGGAAAAAAATTTCTGCACCGAGTGCATTCGGTGCTCTACACGTCCTGTACTGTGAAAAAGAGATTTCTTTCGTTGTTCAACGGTTTCAGTGTGTCGGATATTCTTGGATTTCAATTGTGTATAAAATAACAATATTAAGTTAACGTAAGGAGGTTATATATTTGTAATACTGCCGTACACATGAAGAACCGCACTATCTGCAAATTTTCGAAAATTGAGTTTTTTATATCATCGGAATCGTAAAAAAATACTCTATTAGATGGTACAAAATTTATTTAAATAAAACTAATAAATTAAATAATAGACATGCCTATCCAACAAGTTTCGTGTATCGCAGCCTCCGAATTATTATAAATACACAGAAATGTTGCCTATCTGCAACTTTTTGTAGATAGTGCGGTTCTTTCGTGTACTCAATTTCAAATTTACGTTAAAATACACAGACAGATTGCCTATGTACATAGTGCGGTTTTTGTTCGTGTTTTTTTCTTTTAAAGTGAAATACCATACACGCAGAATTGCCT
>UELV01165990.1:0-31616 GCA_900490015.1 Megastigmus stigmatizans | reverse complement strand
GAGAGAGAGAGAGAGAGAGAGAGGCTGAGCTTGAGCCTAATGTCCGGGCGGAGCGGACCGAGAGATGCGCGCAGCTCGGCTCTCGGTGCAGTGTGCAGTATATGTGTATGCAGCGAGATCCCCTTCGGTTCCCCTCGGTTGCCAAGGGTCAGAGGAGATCGCGTGCAGCTCTCATGAAAATCGTGAAATGGGACGCGGCCACGGTGTCGGCTCTGATGCCGCACGGATCGGGGATTTTGCAAATTTTAGGGACGTGCAGATAAAGCTGGGACTTATTCGTGCCGCGGACCGCGCGACACTGTATCACGTTCGACGGCCATTTTTCCGGCGCTGCCTTTCTCTCTCTCTCTCTCTCTCTCTCTAGCTGATTATTTCTTTTTTGCCGTATGAAGGTTTGAAGAAATATATAATTGCGCACAATAATCAGTGATTTCTAAAGGTAAAATGAAAACTGTGAAAAAAAGCGGATGTCGACTTTATGAATGTCGAGGACAGATGGCAAGAGCTATATCGAAGGAATTGTTGCATCGATTAAAGCTCGAGCGCAATAAGGAACGATAGCGAATGGAGATAGACTATAAAGTCTCGCTCCTCGCGCGTATCCGTCCATCCGCGTATAGAGTATAAGTAGTGTATAGAGGTGTAGGAGACGGGCCAGCTGTGCCGCATCAGAGCCGCAGCGCCAAGTGATGGGCGGCTGCACGTACATATGCGAAGCGGCGCTGCGCCGATTCACACGCGCGCTGCCCACGGCACTCTCTCTTCTCTCTCCCTCATCATAGACGTCTTTCTCCAGTGCGCCAAGCACGAGCACGCGCGCGTCCCAGACTCCCGGATGGTGGATGGCCAATCGTGGCCAATCCCTTCTTCCTCCTCTCTCTCTCTCTCTCTCTCTTTCTATTCATACCTGCCGTGCATGCCGCGCGTGTCCTTCCATCCTCAGCTCTCGCGAGAAGCAGATTATCCGAGACGATGAGGGGAGCCATGCATCGGTCCAATCTATCTGCACATTTATTTTTCCACTCGCTGCAATCACGCATCGGATCGAGGCCTGCTTTTCACATTTCCAGAGGATTTGGCATAAAAATTATTAATTAATTGCCAAATATGATTCGTCAACTATACATCAATACGAGCATTTATCATCGATTGTTTCGTAATCACATACTCGTCGCACGTCGCGTCTATGTATGAAAACCACTTGACTCCTTATCTGAATACCTATATATTTTTTATCTAGCAACGATAATCGGAAAAGCGAAAGCGAAAATGATAAATCATGTGGTGCAGTAACTGTTTATGTCACTTAGTCAAGGCGTTAAATCATTCGCGTGCCCGCTATTATACACGATAGGAGAAACGCTAAATCCAAAGCGACGCGGAGGAGATCCTCAACTGAAAGGCGCTCGAGTAGATTTACCTGGATAAGCTGCAGCGGTTGAGATATTTTAAGCAGGGAACACGCAAAAGGTATTGGAGATATTCCGCAATAAGCGGCGGCAGAACTTGTCCACGATAAAGAATATTTATCGGCGATAGTCGAACAATGGCCCGGCATCAATCATCTATCGTTAATAATTTCGTCAAAGCCGCGGTGCGGTACCGCGGAGCGCTAGGTGAATCCTTAATAAGCTCGTGCGCCGCGTCGGCTCTCTTTGTCTGCAGCCGCGCGACCAATTCAATATACGCATATACGCGCGCCTATAATTGACACATTAGCATCCACGACGGCCAGGTCGTAAAGTAAAGAACCGCCGCCATCTCCTCTCCAGCTCTCTACAGAATCGAGCCGCGTGTGCGAGCCAAGAGCTCATTTAAATAATCACTCGAATGAAAAAGGATTGATTAAACAAAGGGCCGATTGTTCGGCGGCTCGTGCCACTCTATGCGATGCTGCTGATGTTGCTGTTACTCCCACTGCGGCCTCTTGCGTCATCTCGCGCTGTTCACCTGCACCGGCACGCATCCATAGTCTATAGGCAAAGCTGCGCAGCTCCTCCCCCGCCTGCAACGGGCGGCCGATTCAATGAGTTTGAAGATAGAGGAGATGCCGCCGCCGCCGCCTTCGCTTATAAAGGCTTTTATTGCCTTTTCATCGAGAGCTCGGTATTTTTGCCCAGCGATCCGTGCCGCAATACTGTCCACTCGCGACGGCTGACCTATATAATGCTTGCTCCGCTTTAAAAATCAATGCCGCACCAGCCTGAATTTTTCTCGGATTATAATTAATTAGAGAAACGATTTTATTCGTTTCAGGCAGCAAAAAGTCGAGGGTGATCGTTACAGCTGAGTATTTCCGGCATAAGCTTTCACGTCTATCCCCTCGCTACACTTGTACATTCTATATATATCTATATATGTGTATATGTATGTATATGTAGTACGAGCTCCTATTCGGGACTGTATAATAAGGAGCCGAGAACGAGACGAAAAAGAAAGATCGGCCAGAAAAATGGGCGCAGGATTTACGTAAGCAGCTCCGCGAGATAATATGGTGAAAGGATACATATATATAAAGAAAGAGAGAGAGAGAGAGAGAGAGAGAGAGAGAGAGAGAGAGAGAGAGAGAGAGAGAGAAGAAAGCGCGTGCTCCGCATTTGATTAGTGGCGGCGCGTAAGTGTATAATACACAGAAAGTAAGACATACGCGTCACGGAGTCCCGGAGCTCGTGGCGGGTCAGTCGGGGTCGGGGGCTCGGGTCGACCGCGACGATAATGGCTGGGAGCGCGAAACGCCCGAACGCGCATCCCATAGTACTATATACCGTACTTGCTGCTATGCGCGAACTGGAGCAATTAGCCGAGGCGGCGCGATCGCCTTTGTAAATATGCGCGAGCCGCCCGACTCTCGAGTGCATCCGCTATGAAGCCTCGGTGCAGCGGTTATGCGAGCCTCGAGAGCATAGGAGGTGAGATTTGATGGATCGTATGCGGAAGAAAAGAAGTATAGCCAGGATTTGCACCGGCGGGTAGGGACTTTTTCGACGACTTTTCCCATCGAAACTACAGTTACATATACGCATATATGAAGAAAAGTAAACTCGAAAATGTTAATCTAGATGTACATTTGCGGAGGAAAGGGAATTTTGATCACATTGGCAATTCATTAAAAGAAAGGGAAGCAAAAAGAAAAGCTCGGTCGTGTGCATGAGTTATTTATACCCGTAAACTACCGTAACATTAGAGATAGACATTCATGGAAAAACTGACAAGCCGGGTATATAACGCCGCGTTAACGAGCGGAGCAGTATTAGCCTTACGACTAACTTGACAATGAATACAAATCATAATTATTTCTCTTATTATATATGCGCTTCATTACTCGATGTGACCAAGTTTCACAAACTCGCGTGAGCACCTATATGCGAATCAAAAGTTGTTAAAACAACCTGGCATTACCGATACTGTCATTTACAACGCTATTTATTATGATGAATTGCACACGAGCACATAACTCAATTCGATTTTTATCATCTATGAATTTGCGAATGTAATGTCGTACCGAACGAAAAGTCACGTATTAACCTTCCTAGGAGATTTACGTTTGGCTCATAAACTTTATCAACAAATTCCCTTCCCAACAATATATATATATCTGTGTGACATCTACAGGCAGAAATATTAATTGAGCATAAAATTTGTGAAATTCCATAGCGCGTTGCGGCGCGGTTAAAAAAATTAGTGGCTAGCCGCAAAAATGTCCCTATAATCATCCAAATATTAAAATAATTATTCGAAGCCAGCAGCAGCAGCAGCAGCAGCAGCGTAAAAGTTGGCGAATTTATGCGGGAGAGGCGCGCGCGCGCGTGCAGCGACGAGAAAGGTTAATATCCTAGCGAAATCCTGCGCCCATGATCCACTGGCGGCGCGTGTGAGCCTCGGCCTTTTTTCCTCCTTTTAGCGCTCTTTTCGAAATCTCGCGCACGCAGGCATAACCGGAGAGAGAGAGAGAGGCCATAAGGAAACACGAAATCTGCCGAGTCAGGCGCGCTTACGTCGGCACGCGGCTGCAGCAGCACCGGCCTAACATCTGCCGCAGCGGCTTTCTACCATACAGTATACTATATACACAGCCACCGGGACATTATCTCTTTTTATGCTTTTCTTTCCTTTTCCTACTCTCTCATTTCTCTCTTGCTTGTTTGTTTCTGCCTTGGATTTTCCGCTCCCTTCGCTGTACTACTCTTTGCTCCCCTCTGACGTTCTGCATATAGGCTGCGCTATATCGCATTTTTAATCACTGGCAGTAATTCTTTTTATCGACGTCGTGTCTTGTACATTGTAGCAAACTTTAACGATCGCAATTTTCTCAAACTTTATCTAGGCGAGTCGTTCTTTGAATAGATTATTGCTTTGTTATAGGGTTTATCATTTGAATTCTTTGTCTCCTTTGGGCAGGGGTACAATCTGCACTCGACCGTATCCGTATATGGTTTCTATTTATTCATTCTGAACCAATTTCCCCTCATTGCAGACACTTCTCAAATGGATTCGCCGCGCGCGCACTTGCAGATCGAGTGAAACAAGTTTCAGTCGCAATTTGGAGTCAATCTCCGCGAAAATGACAAGAAAATTGCGCGTGTCTCTCCCCTTTCGGTGTATACAGCAGTGCAGTGCAGCATCTATGTATATATTCGCGTCGGCGCTCGCGGCGCTTTTGCTTATTTTCATCATTGAACTCTTCACTTTACCCTTGCACGCGTGGAGATGAACTGCGCCAAGAGCGCAGACTCTTTGTGCCGGTGCAAATTGCAATTGATTTCCTTATAATTAGGTACATGTGCTCGTAGCTTTGACACTCATAGCGGCTCATTTATTTTCATACAGCAGATTAGAATTTATTTATTTATATTCAAGCAACGAGTGATATTTAACAATAGTCACGTTCTCGTCGAGTGCAAAAATTTCCATATTCAAACTTTGTTGGAGAAAGCTTTGTTTTGCACTCGGACTGCGGGCGCTCACTTTCTATTATATATATATATATAATAGCGAGTGTATCGCGCAACTCCACAGCGTGGAAAAGCCCTTTTTCGGCCGACGCTTCAATATTCCGGAATGGCGTGAGCGGTGTTACGACTGTAGTCCCGAGTCCGCCTCCTCGTCGGTGCGTAAAGCCGCGTACAGTACAGGGCTATATATAGAACTTGCGCGTGCGCAAATTGAAAAGCCGAGCGCGCGATACGATAATCCGACTGAGACACGCTCTCGAAATCCTTGAACGATAGTCCAAGCCTCGAATTCGCTTTTTCAGCTTTGGTGGTGCTGCAGGGGCTGATTTATATATGCCTCCGTCGCCGGCGCTGCTGCTGCTGCTCCCCCTGCACTATGCACTGCCCGCTCAAAAGTGTTGTACACGAGAGAGACGCCAAGAGCCACTTGGCGCGCTTGTTCGAGACCGAGTGAGCGAAAGAGAGAGAGAGAGAGAGAGAGAAAACAAGCTGCGCCCGAATACAAGCTGAGTGCGTTATGGAGCTTCGAGTACAGCTAAAAAGCGATGTGTGCAAATGATGGAAACCGATCGATGCGATGCGAGCTTTCCTCCTATTCGCACAGTTTCGTTAATATCCAGTTCTTTGTTTTTCACGTTCGAGTTTGTTTTATTTATTACTTTATCTAGTATTACTAGATCCATATTCAGCGAGTCGATTCAAACAAACTCTAAATACGTTTTCGTATAAAATTTTATTTCCCATGTATCTATGACAAATAAATTATTTGAATATGGACTAAATACGACAGTCATATAAAATTAAGTAATTGAAGAAAATGAGAAATAATTATATAATATATTTTAAGTACATTTCATTACTTTTTTAATAATTTTGAAGAATTTTTTCAAAAAATTTTTAACCCATTATTTTTGTAAATGAAAATATTAAATGCAATAATTTCATAAGAATATATAATCGATAAGCTTCTGAAATTTTTCTTTGAGATTTTTATATTTCGATAGTAAATTTTGAAAAAAATATGTAGTAAAATATTCTAATTAATTCTATGTGCACATCTACATTATGCTTAGTAAAAATTAATGATTTAGTTTTAATTAGTATACGTTATGAAGGGATAATTATAAGAAGGTACATAATCAAAAAATGTACTATTTTTATAACTTAAACATTTTATTAATTATAAGATTTTACGAAACGTAGTATTAAAGACTGAACGTTATATTATTTTTTTTATTCTTAGTCATAAACATCATTATTTACAAAGCCTTGATTTCAAAAACAAATTAATTTGCTTAAACTTTTTGTATGTGTATTTTGCGATCTTTTATAGGATAGGCTTCTTTATATTAATTCAGAATGTCTCGCACCCCTCCTCGCAATGCAAGTACTAAATGTAAAACGGAACCTCCTTGTACTTTGTAATCTTGTGCTGTTTTCTCATCGTTCCTGGAAAATATGGTATTTTAAGTATCGTTTGTTGCAATATATCAAACGGCTATAATACAGAACTAAATACATACATTTGCTTTCCAGAAAATATCAGCCTTTGCTGCTGTGGTGGAATACCTTCTTTTTCCTCCACTCGTTCCTTGATTCTTTCAACTTTGTCCGTAGGTTCAATATCAATTTCAATCTAGAGATAGTTATAGAATAACAAGTTAATATCATTAATACAAACTATATTATGAAAAATAGTACAAAAATAAGCAATTATTAGAAAAAAGTTGAAAATAATTGATATATAACATCTATCTAGACAATAATTACAAAACAAACTGCTTAATGTAGAAAAAGTGACTGAATTAGTATGGTAACCATAACATCAATTTCAAAACCAATGTCTAAGATACTGATAATTATTTCTACGTGCCGCAGTTTCTTCCAGGATTACTTGAACTTTAAATTTTATAAAATAATTAACTGTGTAAGGCAATTTTTATAATATGAATATATAAAGATATTTTGCTATTAGGAACATGAACATCCATTTGTGCATCCACGAATACTTATATTTCAATTTAACTCGCTACTTTTATTCCTACAATTGATTTATGTCACAATTCACAATACAACAGTAATACAATTGAATGATGTATTTTATAAAAAAATTATGATCAAAAGAATTAATAATAATATGGATCAAATAAGGTGTGCCACTAATTCTTTCAATGCTTATGTCATTAGACCTTGGATAAGTAATTTACTACGAAACTATGAGTTTAATTTTCATTGTTGGACTGCAACGAAAAAATCATTTCAACTTAAATTAAAATTTAATTTTTCTTAACTTTTCTTAATATCTTTCATTTAACAAATTTTTAATTATTCAGAATATGATAAGAAATAATATAGTACGTAATTTTTTCGTTGCGCTCCAATGATGTAAACTTCAAACCCATGCGAAACTATTGTAGCTTCTCGATAACTCTAAATTTATTTATAGACTATTTAAGAAAACTAGAGTAAATATTAACGGTTATACATAATTACAATTAATATTGCATTTGAAATAAAATCTCAGATTAAATAAAGATACATCAGATATCAATAAGAAAAATATCTCTGATGCTGTCTAGTCCTCGTCTTCATTGCATTGGATATTAAACCGAATAATTCATAAAACTTTAAAACAGAATTAGTTATCAACAAATAAATTGAATTGAAATACTTTAGCTAAGCAATAAAATTGAGAAAATATCAGTAGTTAACATTTTGCAATTAATACTTGAAATAATTGAGGTTAGAAATACTTTTCACTTCTACATTGGAAAGGTATGCTTCTTTAAGCAGTAATAGGACCAAAAAATGATAGTATTTTAGATTAATATAATAAAACTAAGTAAATAGCCGGCTTGTTATTCTGTTAGATTAGAAATTTTTGAGACTCACCTCCTTTCCCGTCAGCGTCTGAAAAGTAAAGAATCGACAGATAAGCAATTTATGATTTGGCCTAGAATTAAGTAAAAGTCTACGAATAAACACTTTACCTTCACTTTAATCAACATATTTGGGATTAAAACTGGATTTCTTTATCACAAACGATTCAAGTATACGAGCAACACTCCCAGCAACGCCGATACTGACTGTAGTTTGTAGGTGGTCAGGAAACCTTGAAACTTGGAGTGCGTCATGTTCCGCTGGTTCTGAAAAGCGGACTGCAGGTGGAGTCGGAAGGCGCGCATGCTCGGTAAAGCGGCAAATACAAATCGATGCGGATAGCTATACTCTACAACCCAGGATTCTAATTTCTACCCTTATGCCATATATCGTGCATTTCTGCCTACCTATAGTAGTTCAAATAAATTAACATGCTTTTAATAAATATCTTTACTGAATAATATTTATGACGACCAGATTAATAATTACAAATAAAAATAATTTAACAACGTTGATAGTAATAATAATAATAAAAAAAAAGTAATAAAAAAAAATTTTTTTGAAATAAATAGTAACAATTTTTAATGAAATAATTAAGTATTTATAAAAAATTAACTTGTGTTCAGAATCTAATTTTTAAGTGTGATTAAAGTTACATTTAAAAACAAGTACACTTAAAACTTTATAGCATTATCTTGAATTAATAATCCAGTATTGCATTAATTAAATTAATCGGTTTTTTGAAATTATAATTAGTTAAAATAGTTTTTAATCTTGAAAAAATTATTTAGAAGGCTATTTCGGTAAAGCAGGTAGTTTCTCCTTTCTCGTGTTGTTGAGCACAAGTATTAAATTTTTTATTAATGTATTATAAAATAGAACCTCTGACAATTATGTACTTTCTCTTTATCGTATTAAAAATTTTTTGATTGTTATGATGCAACAATAAATAAGTATTAAATCAGATTTATATTCATTAATAATCTTAAATAATGCTACAGATCTTGATCAGCTTTGGATTTTTTAATGGTAACAAAATTAATATCGCATTCAAAACTTTCTTTCCCACGTTGTAAAAATATAAATTTATATATTTGTCGAATTATAAACCGGTCTAGAAAATCAGAGAAATCATCATTCAAAAGGCAGCCAATCAAACTTATTTTTAATATTAAAAATATTAATTCAACTACTCACATAGTTAAAATTGTGCAGTTAAATTATTTTTAAATAATGTAAAATATTAATTGTAGATAGTCTTTGGATTTCGTCTTATACCGTTCAACTCTTTGTTTCTATAGGCATTTAAAATGGTGAAATAAAAAGGACTTTAAATATTTTACTTCTATTTTTTTAAATTATTATTGCGTTTTTAAAATAAAATAAGTAATAAATTTTTAGACTCAAATTTTAATCTCGTAGACATATTGTGAGAATTGGTTTTGCAAAGTATATAATCATGGACGTTCTAAAGTTTTAATTGATTACAACCACTTTGTTGCTTTTATGTAGTTTCATCAGTTTTATAGATGAAAGATATTATTTACGAATCAATTTCCGAGCTAGCTAAAAGAATATTGTTGAGTTCCAATACATATTAAATAACAGGTATTCTCGATCGCAATGGCAGTTTGATTGACGTTGATGACTACGAATTTCGATTAGCATAAATGGTTCTCATGCGGATAAGCCGATTCCATCGCATCTCGACCCATTATATGGGAAGGTTTTTGAGTTCTGCTTTAGCTTATGTTATTCATGAGAAAAGCTTCGGTTCAATTTTCGATTTGTAATTTCAAATTGAAATAGTAAAATAAAGTCTTTTCTTAATTTAATGGCTTGGCAAATAATTGTACCGCGTTTTGCTGTAAGTTTTGAGGATGTGCACCAGGATTGTTTCTCAGAATTTGCAGTAGAAAAAGACTTGGAATTGTTACAATAGATATTCGAAAAAAAAATTATGAATTCTACAATGTACCGATTACGTAATTGACTATACGCAGCGAGTATCTAAAAAGAAATCGAAACTCATTAAGGCAGTGAGATCTCTTATAGAGCTCGAATAAAATAAACCCGTTGAGTCGTCAAGTTAAACCGTTGGCGACATAAAGTTGGGAGGGCGGGCAGTTAAGACACAATCGAACGTCGGAGCAATAAAAGCCAATCGCGAAACACGGTAGCTGGCGAACAAAAAGAAGAAGAAGAAGCTGCACTGGCTCGGGTGGATCTGGGATCGGTCCCCGGGTGATGGTCATCGAGATGGAGCATCGAGATGGAGCTGCCGCGCGGCGGCCCATCACGTATAGGTATACAAGGGCGCGCGAGTAGATGAAACCGATGAAAGTGGCGGCGGGCCTATGCGGTGGGTCGATCGTTAGCCGGTCATCGGGACCAAGAGGTCATTGCCACGCGATCGCTTAGAGATGCCAAAGATATAGAGTCGCGGCGCGTGTAGGTAAATCGAGAGATGCGCATCGGGGCTGCGATCGAGCCGAGTCGAGGCGAGGTGCTCAATTAAAACGTGGAGCTCGATCGACGCGCCGAGGGCGAGTCCCTACAATTGCAATACGCCGGAAGCTGCTGTCCGGAGTGGCTACGATCTGCCCTCCGATATATGCGCGGTGCAAGTTCGGAGCGGCGCGTTGCTGTAATTCAGGGGAACGACCGATTGATACTTGGGATCGCGGTGGGACAGGTCGAAGGGCGTGCGCTCGTCAGCGGACTCCGCCTGCCTGTCCGGTCTTAGCTGACCAGGTAAAACTGGATAGCCAACTCGCTTTGCTTGCCGTGGAATTTTGTGATTCTTGCATCGCCTGCTGCTTGCTGCAGCGAATATGCCTCATCATTCGAAAATTTGTATCGTGTGATCGGAGAAAGGAATCAAGAGAGCTAGAGAGAGAGAGAGAGAGAGAGAGAGAGAGAGAGTAAACAAAGTGTAGAGTGCGAAAGATGGAGCTGCAGAGGGAGATCAGAGAGAGATGAAGAAAGATAAAAAAGAGGTAGTGTGTTTATTCTCAGGGAGGAAGAGGTGGAGGAGGAGAAGAAGGAGGAGGCAAGGAAAATTACTCTAGACGATGTGGCTCTTGTTCAGGGTAATGAACAGTTCTGCAACGCTCTAATTGCACGGATCGCGCAAGGCTCGCGCACAAGGCGAGCAGGAGGATATCCAGTCAAGAGCCGAGGCGAAGTAGGAGAAAAGGAAGAGGAACGTGAAAAACGCGACCTGTTCCGGAGGGATTCGCCTCTTCTTTCCAGCCTGTATTTTCGACTTCCGTCGATTTTCCCTCGATTATCTGCTGCGCAGCTATTTGATTCCGCCGCTCTCCTTTCCAAAACTGCACTTTTGTGTACCGATGCTTGAGCACGTACTTTACATTTTCTTAGTTTTGCGGTAGCAAGTTTGAATTCAAGTGATGAAAACGTAATGCTCGATATCGAATTAAAGCGAAAACATAAAGGTGATGCGTTCAAGTGTTAAATTTGATAGAATAATTGTACGAGACGGTAATAATCTCGCACGAATATACTCTCATTGTTTACTCTCCGTTACGTACAGCGATTGGAGGCGAATGTAAAAAAAAAAGCAATGAATCTATAACGAACGACTAGACTCATTATCGTGCAAATTATTAATTTAGTAAGCGATCAAAGTCATTTAGATAGTAAAGTAGTCGAATCGCGGCTGGCCGAAAGTAAGAAAGTAAGAAGCGTCGACCTTTTTGTCCGCGGGCCGTGCCGCGCCGTAACACAGCATCAATCAGTCCCGCGGAGAAAAAAAAAAAAAGAAGAAGGCTGCAGCAGCAGCAGCAGAGCGAAAGAGAGTCTCGCTGTCTCGTCAGTCGACAGTCAGGCAGGCCACGAGGCGGCGGCTAAGAGGGCCGAAAATTTTGAAAGCCAAATTACACTTCTTACGCCGAGATCTTGAAATAATTTTTATAATTATGCCCGGCCCCCCTTTATTAAATCCCGCGGCGTACCGCTAGCGGGCCCCTCCAACCTACAATCAGCCACACGAAATTAAATTAACCGCCATTGCGGCATTGCTCGTTAACCAGCGGCTCTGACAAAAGGCGTTTCGACACCTTCGCAGCCGCGGCAAAGCGAGGCGACGGCTCCCTGCAACTTTGCCACCTCCCCCCCGAATGCCTACCGTTACTTTAGGCGCCTTTTCGGTAACTCGGGCGCGCCGCGATGATAAGCTCGGCCGCCGAAAATATGCAATTACTCTGACCGCGAGGCTTTCGCGTAAGCAGGTGCCTCGCCTTCGGTAGCTCGCTGGCAGGTCCTTCATATGCCTTCGTGTAGTCTCACACCTCCTTTAAGGTGTCATTTTAATACGCGCTAACCGATCGGGTTTCGCACTTTTGCATGCAAATTCGGAGAAACTCTGGGCTAGTGCCTCCAGTAGTCGTCAACATTGGATGTGATTTTTAAATATTTTTTTTTTAATATTAGAAAAAAAAGACGTTTTATAACAGTGCGTGGTTTAATCAAGGGCCAGAAAAACTGTAGTCGAGCGCTCATCGCTGCTTCATTTACTGTGATTGCCTTTTTTTCTCACATCCCGTGGATGAGAAAGTATAATTAATAGCTACTCGGCTCGTCGGTAATTTTAAATTTAAATTTAGAGAGTAGGATCGAGCCAGAATTTCTTTTCAGGTGCCTCACCTGTCGAATATCGCTTTGTAGATTTCTAAAACACCACATTACTCTAATGAGATTAATGATCCCTTGTAAGTGTCCGCGTCGAATTGGTAGACGTATATAAAAAGCTGCGCTGACTTGAACTATTTGTACAACGATTTAGGTAATGTCAGTGTTTTCTTCTCCTGAGCAAATACGGCTCTTATGCAATACATATATTTTTTTTTATAAAAAAAAATTATATTCTATTAATTCCAGATTTTATTGCAAGAGTCCACCGGCAGCGAAAGAATATAAATTAATTCTATAGACAATTAAATTCATTACAATCGTTTAGTTAGCGCTTTAATGACTTTTGTTGTATAAAGAAATTGAAAAAGAAGAGCATGTAAAAAGATAAGCGAACACGAAGAAAAAGAATCTGGCAGATGACTAACTTTTAATTTGAGATACGCTCATCAGTGCGCCGAACAAAATACATTACAAAAAGAAACTATGCCGCGCGCATCCCGCTAATTCAAGATTGGGTTAAAGAATGATTTCAAAACGCCTTGGGCAACAATTAAATGGAGATATTCCGTCATATTCGTCTGTCGACGAATACAAGTCCCGCAGATGCGTCGTGGACTTGTATTATCGGGAATTCTTTGACGCATACATCATTTTAGTTCGCGTGACAAGAGACAACTTAATTTGCTGTTGATGTAAATTTCATTTTTATCCTTTATTACAAATACTTTGCTGTTCTTATTTTTCATCTGAATATGAATAAACATATACAAGTATTCAATTCTGGTAGAAAATGAATAGGAAGTCGAATGTAGTCAGTTTTGGAAAAATCTGCAAAATGCATACACTTTCTCGGTACACAGCTTCTAATTACATTTTAATATACATGTATATTTGACTTATTTATAACCGAAAAAAGTGTATATTAAATTATAAATTAAATCTCAAGAATATTTAATAATTTTGTTGATTACTAAAATAAAACGACTTATTATTTGTTTTTGGCTTCAGTTTTGTAATGCAGCATATAATAACTAATGAGAATTTCTTTTATGTTTTAGGTGAGTCACAGAAAACATCATTTCAATAAGCCTTCTTACTACGTAAGTCTGATACATTATAACATATAAATTATTTTGTTCATCTCAAATATTGTAATATTAAGCTTTGAAATCAAGTTATCAACTTAAATTTCAATTTTTGTACATGCAATTTATCTGTAATAAAAAAATATCTCATCAGGTCTTGCATTCTAGATAAATTGAGGGAATTAAAAAAAATTACGGTGCAGCAGCAGGAACGGGTATACACATGTGTATAATAGAATCACGAGCTAGAGAAAGGGAAAAATAAGAATCGTAAGAATAAAAGTCGTACTTTGTACATATAGAATAAAAAGTAGCATTAAAGAGCGTAGGATAAGTGCAGGTTTTCTCCTCGACTGCTTACGCACGCTGTTAAACGAGCCTTTATATGGGTGAAGGCTACACATATAGTAGAGGCGCGTGGAGATTTGCCGAGCGGCCAAGCATGTATACAAAAAGTACCATTCTTCGCGCCGCGCCGGCGCGCTTTTGCATCCATCTTTGCGCCTCTATATGGCTATTATCTACATTAGATATGACGGGGGACACAATGCGAGCGACTACCTCTCTCTCTCCTCGTGACGTATATTTATTTTTTCTCTTGCGCATCTCTGTTGGCATCCTCTTTTATGCGACTTGAAAAAACAACGCGTTATCTCGTTATCTTTGGACTGCGAGCCCTTTTACGCTTGGAAAATCCTTTTAATTCCCAAGCTGTTTACGTTCCTCGATCATTTTCTTTCTTCTTATACCCATTTGTGCTGCAAACATTTCAGGTGTATGTGTTAAATTAATTATAAAATTAAAAAGAGTGTGTATAAATCCATAGAGTCAAAAAAGCTTGGAAAATGTTCACATTCCACTGCAGAAAACAAACACCAGTTATACTACCGGTCATAAATCAAAATAGCTACCAAAAGTACTCGCAAGCGCGAAAGAACGAGTGAGCAGATAAGAGTGAGCTTTTGTTGCCGCAGACGTCACCGCACGAGTCTCCCTTTCTCCCTGTCTTTCTTGTGCACATTTGCGGAGAGTCCGAATGGCAGGCGTGCGAAGGTATAATAATGGGCAGGACGCGCGGCTGGCAATATCCCGCGGCTGGACTCTGTATAGGAGCGGTGCAAGCGCCGACAGCACTGATTAGGAGCTCGGCCGCTTCGGAGTTCCGACATAATCGCTACCGTCCGCCAGCTCCTTTTGCGTCCGAGAGCGAGAGAGAGAGAGAGAGAGAGAGAGAGAGGAGAGCAGTCGGTTTCATCCTTGGAATGCCGGGCGAGTTGCATAGCGTACCGAGAGCCGTTCAGACGTGTAATTATTGAAAACGTGATAATGAAGGCGCGCGAGGTATATAGAAATTTGTTTAATAGTTTTTTTTTCTTCGTCAGCTTCGCGTTCGAGCTTGTGCACACTTTAGGCCGAGAAAATTACGGGAAATTAGAAGTAATTATAATCTTGCTACGTGCTATCGCGGCTCAGTTTTTTGCTGGTATTTTTTCTTTCTTAATACTCATTCGAATGATGCTTGTCTATGATTAGAGATGTATTGAGCTGAATATATTATAATTATATCAGCTGCTTTGTACACACATTATTAAAAGGAACACGCGTCGGTGTCGAGTAATTTTGTTTACTCGAAGCTAGAGTTAAGAACGACCTATATAAAAAATATTTACACATTATACAGCGTTTATAGAATAATAAAGTAATTAAAAAGGAAGATTCGCAGACGGGTATAGTGAGATTTTGGAGAAAAAAAATGAGTCGGCAAGGTCTGGCCTCACGTAACCGTGCACCGCTTGTACGATGCGCGAACAGAAGGAAATGTGCTCAGCGCGGATGATCATTATCAAGCGCGTTGTATACGTATATATACTGCAGAGGTGAAATTTCGCGCTTCAGAGGATGCAGCCGCATGTGTACGGTTGAGCAGCTCCGCAGGCTCTGCTCACAAAGTGCAGTGCGGCGCCGGTGCAGCGAGCTCGAGTGCCTGACCGAGCGCCGGGCTAATAATTGATTAAGCCCGCGAGAGCTTCGCCCCGGCCTGCAATGATAATGATATTACGACTCCTGCTGCTGCTGCTGCTGCTGCTACAGCCAGGCTATACTCGCTCCCGTCGAGGCTCCCGTGCACTTCCATCCTGTGTATATGTACGCTACTCCCAGCTCCCTATTAATCTCATTTTCCTCGCAGAGAGCCTTGCCTTCGGCTCACCACAGCCGCCGCTGCTGCCTCTGCTGCCCTTTACCGATCGCATTTGCACTTTGAGATCAGAAAACCTCGGAGGACTGACCGATTCGGTTTTATTGACTGGAAATCGCGTAAGTTAGTTGTTGTTGGTTGGCACGGTAGACTGGAGAAAAGAGTCGACTGTTTCGTACTGTTTCGTTAGACGCGTTGGCTGGTGCAGCAGCGTACGTATAGATATAGATAATGCGTATAGAACCTGAAGCAGCGTAAGTCCAATTGAAAACAAGTGTTTCGCGACCATTCCGAGCGAAAGAAAAACAACTGCGCGCTTTTTGCCTTTCGCAGAAATATCCTTTTTATACTCGCTTTTCTCTTTGCGTTTTCAATTATCTCACTCTCTGCACGCGCTCTCCCTCCTGCATTTTTGATCGTTCTTTCTTATGCTCTTATTTGCTTATATTTGTACTCTTCTCATTCTCGGTTTCTTTACTTTAGAGCGGTCTTTCCGAGGCGATAACAACGTTCGATATTAGATCAACCTGTTCGCGCGGCTTTAATTCGTCACAAGTCATTAAATCATAGTGGATACTTAATTATTTTAGACTGGATCATTTTAATTTCGACTTATAGGCGTTGACGATGCTCTAATTAGTCCAGTAGAATGATTGCAGTTGGTCTATTCAGACTGCGCTTCCAACGGAGGCTGCGTATGAACGCCTAAGGCAAAGCAAGTCAGCTAGTATATATAGCTTCTGAACGGCATCGGAGTACACGCGAGCAGAGTACACGCCTAAGAACACGTAAAAAGGTCTGCTAACACGAAGCAAGAGTCCGTCATCCCCGCGAACACGAATTCCTTGTCCTCACTTTCTCCTCTCTCTCTCTCTCTCTCTCTCTCTCTCTCAGTCTCTCTTGGTCTCGGTCTGGCCGGTGCTTTCATGTGGCCGCTTTTTCAGGAGAGAAGAAGAGGCAGAGCGCGTCCAGCTCTCCTCTCAGCTCGTAAGTAACAGCTGTTGCACGTCGGGGACGACGCCTGGGTACTAAACGAGAGAGCCTTCTCTCCTTCTTGCTCCGGCAGTCGTTATATATACAAAGCGAACGCGCGACAATTTACCTCGCGCCATATAACGAGCGAGCAACGGCGGCAGCAACAGCAGCAGCTCGTCGGTTCTTGTTGCTCTTCTTATGTGGCCCGTGTTGCAGGAGACGTCATCTAGGGCCGCGGGTATACACGCACTCTCGGCTCTCGCGGTGCGCGCGGCTCCAGCTCATTGTCCGGCGCGTGCAGCAGCCCAAGGAGACGCAGCTTCCTTATAAGAGTTGAGCCGCCGCGGCGGCCGAGGCAGAAAGGTAAGGCCGACGCCTCCTGAAAAAGCTGCTGCTGCACGACAAGAGAGGAGTGGAGCGGAGAGGAGACACTTTTGAGCAGCGCGCAGCTCGCTTACACGTGTTATATTATTCCGTCATTAGGCCGCGTCCGGCTCTGCACTGCACCGGCTCTAGCTGTAGCGATCTGTTGTGTATATGCGCGAAAAGCTCGTTTGCTCCGCTGCTGCTTCTGCCACTTGTATGACCCGGAGCTTCTGCCTTTGCTTTCCCGCCGTAACTCGGCTTCTTTAAAAATCCCCCTTTATATCTGTTCGTTTCGCTTCCCTCTTCTCTCTTCTCTTGCCATCCGCTCGATCCGAGGCTGCGACGCGTATAATAGCGAGAGAGAGAGAATTTCACGGAGCACACGTGCGTGACGTTTGAATGTTGCACGCGCGCGCGCGCCTCGTCTGCTGCCGTCTCGCGTCTTCGCTCCTGCACCTCGGCTTCTTCTCCTCATTGTTCGCTATTTGTTTTGCTCCTCGCCTCTATATACCTGCTGCTGCTGCTGCTGTTGCTGTCGTTGCACTGCAGCAGGAGGCTCATTTGTTAGGGCCGATTGAGCGCGCTCGCCAAGAACCAAACGCTATGAACTTTAGCGATGCGCAAGCGTTTGTAACGGACTTTAAAAGGGATTGATGCAATTATCGGACGAGATTGAATGGACATGCAGTTTTATCTTAACTCCTTTTTCTTTATCTTTTTCTTTTTCGCCTGCGTGCGTCGCATGAATTTTGCGCGATTGACAGTCGAGCGCCTCGCTCGTGCCACTGAATCGTTTCGTTGCTCGAGTGATGTTTATTACGCGCCATTCATGTACCCCGAGAAAACTGCAAACTATATTCATTCTACCGATTATTACTCATCCTCATAAAAAATTTCTTTTTATATCAAGTACTGGCAGTATAACTTATTATAAAAGCTGAGTCTAATAAAAACAGTTGCTAAACCTGTAATTATCGCGTGAAACGCTCATCCACCGTTTCAGTAAATTTTCTTTGCTCACCACCTCCGTAAAACATAGCAGCCGGCTAAATAGAGATATCGCTGTACTTCAACCGCTTTGGGTATACTTCCTCGAATTAAAATTAACCCCGCAGAATGAAAATTCTCCAATTTAGATAAAGATCCCGGCTTACCGGTACCTCCCGTTCAAACACCTGCATCTCTCGACTCCAGCTCTACTCCAGAGTCCAGCGCCCGCGCGAGCAATAATTCTCAGCGGCGAGCAGCTTTTCAATTTGCTGCCGATGCTCCGCGGGGCCGCTTAAAAAGCTGCAAAAAGATCGATGGGACCCGATAAGCCGGATGCAAAAAGAGAAAGCACGAGAGGCAAATGTCGAGCGACAGTCCGAGGGGAGTTGAAGAGGCGCGAGAATAGATGGATTGCATCGATAGTTGGGGGAAACACGCGAAACTGAAAAAGAAGAAGGAGCTGCTGCTGCCGTGGCTGCTGTGGCTGCCGAAGCGAGAAGGGGAGTAGCGGCCGAGGACGATTACATCGAACCGTGTCCTAACTCCTTACTCACCAGCCACGTGCAGAGGCAGACAGAGAGAGAGAGAGAGAGAGAGAGAGAGAGTGTGTGTATGTAATTAGATCGGCCAACGTGTTAATGGAGTCGTTATGCTGGCGTCGCTGATCCTCCCGACGGACGGTGCGGGTTGCGAGCAAAAAGGCGCGAGCCGAGATATGCCGGGAAGATGACGCCCATTAACGCGTGTGCGACTCTCCGCAGTCGCGTGCAGCAGCTCATTGAGTCTCGATACTTAAATTAGGCCCTCGATGCTTTTGGGAATCGTGTTTCCGAGCTTTTTCTGTGTAGCAACGATAATACGCGCTGATTCTGGGCTGGACTGGGCTGGATATTCGAGTTCGAGTCGAGACCGCTTGAGACGATGTATAATATGTTTAAAATGACGATCGTTTAGCAGACTAATTAGATATTTTTAACTGAAAAAATGATGTTTATAACATGGGACGGAAATCACTTCACAAGTAAATTAATAAACAAGCAGGATTACCAAAATGTCTTTTTCTTCCATTATTTATACGAGCAGTATTTCTGCAGGAAGTTACGGAAACAAGATGATACATTGGTAAATATTATGCAGCAATATTTATACACTGAGAGAAGAATATACTTGTAGTTAATATTTCTACATATTAAAAACGGAAAGTTCAAGAGTATTTGCTTGAAACATGGTGTATTAATAATAAAATAGTTAAGTTAATAAAATAGTTCTATTACTAATACGTAATAGTTAAGCTATAATATTTGGCGGAATGCATAACATATTTGTCTCAACTACAACTACATACTTGGATCAACTATTGTTCACATTTGTTCTGAATGGATTATGTTTACTTTAATGTGTATATTTCGCCATAATTACAGATAACAGTTACAATATTCTTCTCTCAGTGTACTATACGCTAAATATACTGCAATAAAGTCTTGCGCAAACTTCTTTTGTGCAACATAAAATGTGTCCTTTGGCACAAGGAAAAAAAGGCTTACAACAATTAGGTATAGAATCTTGATTGGGACACAAGCGAAGGGCAATATCACTATTATTTATCGCGAGGAACGGGTATTCAAATCAATCCCCCATCAAATTTCTCTGAATAAAATGTAAATGCGCCCCTCTCCCCATCTCCCCGTCGCTTAAAGGCTAAATAATTTTTTAACAGCTGCGCGGTGGCGCGGGGCCGAGGAAAAAAGGAAGCCCGTGAACGAGGATATAACGTATCCGAGATTGGCACATTATTTATAATCGTTCGGGACGCAGCTATCGCAAAAGGCATCGCAGCTCGTCGGGGCGGAATTTTTCACGATCAGCGCATGCGCCGAGATCGATGCGTCGCATTTTTCACGCGATCGTCCGATCCGCACGTCTCAATCTGCGCCGGCAGACGAGCTGGGCCAGAGCTGCACGCGCCTCGCTCGGTTTAATTCGCCGATAATAAGCCGCAATTTTCCCCGAAAAATTTGAGCTGTGCACCGGACCTTTTCAATCAAGTTCTAACGAGCGTCCAAACATCCATCGATCAGTCCTCGATGTTACCGACGTCGTGGTCGTACCGAAGCCGGCAGCTTTCTCCCTCCTAATGGCTAATTTCACCGAGAGTCTGTCTCGGCAGTCTCTCTTTTATCATCGCCGAACGATCGCGTGTATGGACGTGTACATGCGAGCCGAGGATGATGCTTATTCGACGTGCGCCGAATAATAACACAATATATTCAGCTCCGATTCTCCTTCTTCTTCTCTCTTTCTCTCTTTCTCTCTTTCTCTCTCTCACTCGGTTCTACCTTTTACTCGTCGCGATCGCTCAATCATCGTTTTGTTGCGACAGCTTCTTCCTTCGAGGTTCTCTTCTTTTTTTCTTATGCAGCGGCCGAATGAAATCGAGAGAGAGAGAGAGAGAGAGAGAAGAGTTCAAATGACGTATAGGACTCACTTGAATGCTGATAAAAACACAAAAGTTCCTTACGACTATTCTAAATATTTTTCTTGATTTTTATAAAGGTTCCGAAGATAAGCTCAAGTTCGATCTCTTACGGCAATCCTCGGAGTTTCAACCTTCGGCACTTGACCTTGGCCTCGCAATCTATCAATTTGAAATGTAAAGAAGCACAGAGTTTACCCGCGTCATCCATAGGGTATATATGCACATACAAAGGCACTTGCGGGAGATCCACAGCGAGTCGCACTCGCGCTCGAATAGCTCGCTAAGTAGACTTTATCCGTCGGGTCGCGGCGGCTGCTTGTCCAAGTTTCAGCTCAATCGAGCGCATAAATTAGCCGAGAGTCTCTCTCTTTCTCCACGATACAGCAGAAGGTCGCGGTGCTCGTGCAGCACATATAGGGAGTCTGGCAGCTCGCGGGGCATTACTCAATTACAAGTCATGAACGGTACGTAATTTAGCAAAGAAAGGGAAAAAAGGAAGAATCGAGCTAGTCCTCCGATAGATTTCCAATAGGAGGGAGAGGCCCGCGTACACACTGCATATGTTCTATAGATATACATATATGTATGTATAAGCCGTGGGTGATTTATGGTCGTCGTCGGGGCGCAGTAATCCGGCGCGCGTCGCCCGTATAGGTATAGTATCTCGGCTCGCTCGCATGGGCGAGTTCGCGCAGTAGGTACATCGGTGCGCAGCCTCGTGCAGTGCGCACCACCGCGATCATCCTGCAACTGCACGGGATGAATATTGTAATTCCATCGGCGGCGCAAGTGCACGTATAGCCCAGCCGCTCCGTGATATATTATGCACCGCCGCGCCGCTCGTCCGGCGACCCTCTCCTCCAGCCGTGTGTGTATCTGTGTGTGTGTGCATAAACACCAAGTATATCCCGTTGCGCATTCTCTTGCTTCTCTCGATGCGTGCGAGCCCGGGCAAAAATAAAATCCCGCTCTGTGTTTGTGTTGCTGCTGCTGCTGTGCTGCTAAGCCGCATGGGAAAGTACCGGAAAGTACGCCTGTGTGTCCCGCGAGCGATTTTTCTTCTTTTATTCGAGAGATGTTGGACCGACTGCCTATGCCGGGGCCTCGTGGCGAGGGGATTGACGACGCAACGTGAATTTGGCCTATACGCGTGTCTCGTGCAGTGACTTATACCGATGACCCCAACATTTCTTTTCAGAAAAATCTCTGAACTGTTGCTATCTCTTCTTTCTATGAATATTCATTTTTCATTACTGCAGTGAAGTCATTATGTGCAAACTGCTATCGGAATGGCGATACTTGGGATTCGGCTAAATTTATCGTACATTGTAGATCTAGTGGATTTATCTCATAAAATCGATCGTAATTCATGCGAAATCATTTAAAGCATCATCGTCAAGTATCCAATCGAGCATAAAACAATCATCCAGCATACATATAATGAGGAAAGCAAATGGCGATGCTCGGCTGCGCTTATCGTTATACCGCATGCCGAGCTCGCATAAGCTTCCACTTCTGCTTATGTACAGTTAAAATTGCTATGACAAATGCACGATGGAAAATGTCTATGGGGAAGCTGCGCCTAATTTAACGGGGAATTGACAATTTGTGCAGTAGTAGAGGCGGCCGTAAGTGGAGAGGAGCTTCCGCTTGTCATTACCGGCACTGCACTCGTGCGGCATCAGCGGCGCGGCGCATTGTTCGATCGGTTCGCGGCTCGCTCGCGCCTCCATTTATCATTTTCGATTCATCTGCGCGCTCTGGGGATTATTATTCATCGAGCTATAACCCGACATTAGCTGCACCGAGGCCCATTCAAATTTCTTTTCCATCCTTAATGACGATTATGCGTCTGTGTAATCATGCAAACGATCCGCGCGATGAACGCACATTTTTTTTTCTCCTCGAAATTTAAGACGCTTCGATTACATACATTATCCCGCACCTCGTTTGTAGTAAATCAGCCGCACCGAACCTTTTCTCGCCCTGAAATACCATTTCGACCCATTCTTTTACCAAAATTGCAACTGCACTCCAATCGATTTTTTTTCCCCTCATCGATGTATGTATAATTTTGAGGACTTTGTTTCAGAGATGAAGGATTGTAATAATTTCAACATCATTAGTTAAAAAACTTAAGAATGCCCTTTTTAAAATACGGATTATACCTATGCCTATGTGTGTGTATATATATCCCAAGGCAATGAAAGCAAAAGAAAAACATCGAAACGAAAAAAATCTTTCGTTTATTTCCTTGCTCTTCCATACCCGTTTCTGGACTATGGCTTCGCATGTCAAAGTCCGAATGTAATAAAATGGCGAATTTCACGATTAAGCATAGCGATGAAGAGGCGAAGAGAAGATCTGGTCTCGACAACTGGCTCGTGAAAAGCTGCTGCGTGAAAGAAAAAGAGAGAGCAAGAGACTAGAACGAGACAAATTCTCGAACACGCCCACGTGTGTATAGCGTACTATAGACTATATGGAGGAGGGTGCAAGCGAGTGGCTTTTTCCCCATTCACTCGCGCACGTTATGTCGCTTTAGAGCTCCAAAGGCATTTCTCTTGTCTCTCGCTTCCTCTTCCTTTTCTCAAAGCTGACTCTCGTAATTGCTTATGACTCGAGGTGAGGACTGTACGATTTTTCCGTGCAAAGTATTGCTTCGCTCTCATCTCTTCTATTGTTTATTTATATCGGTAATATTTTTCTTGCAATACAAAATAATATTTCTTCATTTTTTTAAGTACAATTTTTAAATTACGAAAGCAGAATTTTTGCTCGGAATTCATTCAACATAGTAGCTGAATAATTAATTTCAATAAGTTAACTAAAAAAAAAATAACTTACAAATGAAAGGAAAATACGATTACATAATGGAATTTGCATCCAAGTATTTTATCTGTAAACACGATGATCAAACTGTTCATAAAATCGATTATGAAAGAGTATAACTGTGTTTCTACTCACATGAAAATTCACTTTCCCGACACGCCTTCACCAATTACATAAACAAACTCATTCGACAAAAGTAGTTTCCCAATAGGTTGCTATTCCGCCTCTATTCCTTCATAGATTCCTTTATACAGACATATATTCCGTCAGCTCGTATAAAAGGAGCTACAGCAGGCATTGCAGGAATCTCGTTCTCCCGAGCGGTACAGATCAGTCTTTACCCAAAAATGGAAAAAAAGAGAAAAAGCGTGAAGGTGGATGAAAAATTTCAATCGAAGCAGGCATTTATGAGCTGTCCGAAAGACCTGCGTATTTAGAGTAAAATCCAAGTTGGGCAAGTGCTAACATACGCTGCCTCGTATCAACTGTGCGCGCACTTGACGCGTCTAATATGTTATCCTGCATGTTTTCGCCCTTCCTCGGAATAATTTGACTGATGTCCTAGGTAGAGTCTTACGCGTTACCGACGGTACCGAGTAGTACCTCGTAAATCTAGCCTATTCGCCTCGTGTGCGGTTCGCTGTACTCGTAAGCGTGTGTACTTAGTTCTGGGAGATTTGCAATTTGTCGATTAAATGCTAGACTTTTTACTCGTACTGTCAGTGCTACGAAATACATCTAGTATTGCTTACAAATCGATTTTTTTTTAAATATTTATATTTATGAGTTAGATAAAAAAACATTGCCGCAATCTTGGTGAAATTTGAATAATAAATCGATGTGTGTATTATACGTATAAGAAATATTCTAATTTGCCAGTTTAATATTCCATTAAGTGCCTATTACCTATAATTATATTTTTTGTAAACAGCTTTTGTAATACAGAGATAATGGAATAAAAGTTGAAAATCGTGTTTACATGGGTTTTTACAACTTATCGGACACTGAAATCGGTGAGGTAACGTAAGCGACTTGTCGCAACCGAATGAAAGTATTTTAATTTAATAATAAATCTTTCTTGCTCCTTTAATATTTTGTGGACATAAAAAAACGAGTGAAAAATGTAAAGTAAGTTGCTCAACGATGAAATTAGGAACAATCGTCCATCAAAATTCATCGGGTTGGCGTATAACACGTGCGCGTGTCCTCCCTTTCACATTTCCTATTCAACGTAGATGCATCACTTTAACGATCCCATAATGCTTATTAATGAGCGCCGCGATCATTCCACATAACGGAGAAGAAAACATTCTGTAACGATATTAAACGCGACATTTACGATCCATCGGTGTATCTCGCGGCATTGGGAGAAAACGTGCGGATTCGTAGGCGCAGCTTATTGTCACCGGGGCTGCAGGAAATTCCAGTGCAATCTGCATCAGCGACAAATTCAATTTCTCGAAAGATCCAGAGAGGATGTCAGGAGTTTTACGAGCGGCGCTCGAACTAACTGTTTTTTTTTTCGCTCGACTCGGACTAGGAGGTAGGAAAAAACTCTCGGTCCTCGAAGGAGTCGTGTAGCAATATCTCGGCGAGCCACGGGCGAATTATATATATTCGCAACCGCTTGACGATCAATGCCATCTTTACGAGTCTCCTACGATAAGTATTATCGAGTCCGAGACTCGCGGTGGGTCCCGGGACTCTCGCCTCCTCTCGCTTCTCCCTCTGCCTTTTGCTCTGTGTAATTCTTTGACAACGCTAATTTATTCAGCCGAGCTGCGAGTGCTGTTATTCTCCTCTATTCACGCGCGTAAGCTCTTTCCTTATTACGCTTCACTGTATTATCGCAGTCCATTATTTCATGCACTCCCAGATATTGTAGTTTTTCTTCTCTTGTTTATTTCCTTGTACCTATCGGCTTGTGCTGCAGAAGGATCCATTAATAATACAAATATTGTCGCCAAGTCCATACTCCGGTCATACAATAATCGCGCTCAACGATATTTTATATTATAGTCCTATTATATGGACTTATTTTTACAATTTAGATGAAAATTATTCTTACACGTGCAACTGATATAATACAGCAATCCAAGATTTAAGTTATTAAATTAAGATTAATGACACACACGATTCCATATCATAAAAGTGTCTTCGAAGAATCAAACAGGGAAGAAAAATAAGAGTCACGGATGCTTGTAATTGGCGAGGCAACTGTTTTTTTTCTTTTTGGCGTTACCTGCATTTGGGGTTGATGCATCCCGCACGAGTATCGCGATATACGATATCCCGTGGGAATGACGTCATAAGGCGTGTCCCTTTGGCTTCTCGGTTGCCTGGCACAGCATCGGGTACAGGTACATACCCGCGTCCGCTGTAATCTCTCTCCACACACACTCACAGCCACATAATTACGCATAGCTTTCATCTACCGGCTATATCTTGGCTGGCAATTCTTCCTATAATAGGATGATGCTGTGGATGGCGTCCTTGTCGCGCAATAATGCGCATAACGGCCTGACGTTGACGACGCCTGTGAATATTTTAATGTACCTACGGAGATTAAGTTGAAGTTAATTTATCGTTATCAGCTGCTGCTGCACACTTTTTGTCGTGATCTTTTTTCTTCATGCGTGCGCAACGTGGAGCCGAGCGTCGACAACACCTTCGCATCATACACTCATATGCTTTTACGAGGTGAAGATTTTAGTGATTGACCTTCGATTATAGGTACTCCTCGCGAGAAGAATTAACAAGTAAATACTTACAGATCCTTGAACCGACTCTTTGGTACTTAGTTCATTGATCATTGCAATAAACATATTCGTATATGTACTTACAATAATTAATCTGATGCACATATCTTAACTAGACTTTTAAACCTTATACCAGCTGCGATAATGTAAGCCCTCCTTTCTCAAAATCGATCGCTCTCATCAATTCAGTCTATACAAGCATACTCAGCGCCAAGTAATTACGAACAATCGAATCACGCGCGAGCCTAAAATACAATAAACAAGTCCACCGAAGCTGCGCGTCGGTAATGATCGGACCACGCGTGGCAATTTAAATGTTTGATTCGCTAGGCGTGAATGATTCGTGCGCAGAGCCGATAGTAAAAGAAGCCGCGAGTCCATGCAGGGGACGGTTGGGACGTGCTGGAGGCAGAATTTTTGCGGGACAAATGGCCGATGAAGTAGGCCTGACTAACTGCAGGCAGACGGCTAATGATCTCGCGGGGCAGCTCGTCGATTCCCCATCGGTCGGTCGCTGCACGTATCAAGCCTCTCTCTCTCTCTCTCTCTCTCTCTCTCTCTCGTATAGCAAGCGCTCCGCTCGCTTCCAAGCCATTCCTATCCCAATAAAGACAATTACGCTAATAGCGCGACATAACTTATGTCGCTAATAATCAGCCGCGAAAGTCGAGAGGCTCGTTATATGCCGTACGCACACGTACGAGCGGCGGCGCTGCGAGCTGCACACGTGCTCGCACGCCTCCTTCACCTCTCAGCAACTCTTTGAGATCCTCGGCGCCTTTTCTCTCTCTCTCTCTCTCTCTCTCCTTTTATCTCATACAGGCTGCAGCTCGTGACATTTGTCATCCTCTCGGCGTTGCGCTAATCTAATCCATCTGACTCTTTTCTCTCTCTCTCTCTCCCTTATTGCCGTACGGCGCGTCAAGGCTTTGCATTGAAAAATTATTATGTAATCGTTGCGGTATAAAGCTGTACGAATTACTTTCAGTTTTTTCCTACAATTATTAGACTAGTTCAACAAGTCCAAAAAAAGGTTCTATTATTTGAAAGACTATACGATAATAGCAAGACCTGTATATATATATATATATATATATATATTCTTATTTATAGTATATCGATGCAGGAAAAGGATACTCGAGTTATTATTAATAGTGTTATTATAACAAAAGCTACAATACTATGCAACTCTTAAATTATTATTAAAGAAGTCTGAAAACTCTTGACTAACAGAATCGCATTAGAAATAATTATACACTACATCTATACCTATACCTATGTACCTATACCTATAGCATTATTATTGCTTTTTTATTTCCCTTTTCTCGCCATTCCATTACACCTTTTTCCTCTTACTTTTCTATCATTCTCTCTTGGTGTAGTCTAAGCGTCAGCACGTGCGATTCGCACTTTGTTCTCTCTCTCTCTCTCTCTCTCTCTCTCTCTCTCTCTCTGTGTGTGCCATATAATAGCGACGTCTTTATTGGCGAGCGCGCGGAAAAACCGGACTAATATAACGCCGTACTGAGTTATTGGCGCGATTGTCGCGAGGCATCTTAACGGGAATTCACCAAGAGACTCTTTTCGCGCGGTGCTTTAAATCCGAGTTGCCGTCGCAGTAAAATATTTAATTGGCAAATAAAATGTCTCGCCGCCAATTTTTTCTCTAATCGTAATCGCGCCTCTATACTATTAAGGCGAGAATTACCCTCTTTGCGCTAATGAATTGCAGCTTTTTTTCTCTCTACTCATCTCACGTACGCTTATATATATTGATTGTGGTAGGTGCAAGAATTTTTAAATTGTCCGAAATAAAATTAATACTTGAATAAAATACTTTGAAGCATTATGTGTATAATATTGTTGCAACTTGTTATAAATTGTACTTTATATCCCGATTGATAATCAGCAACTCGATTCATTTTAGATTAACTTTAAACATGAACGTAAAGGTAAAAACAACCGTTCTTAAAAGAGAAAAAAAAAGGTCGATGAAAATTTTATATAACCACCTTTTCGCGCCAATGAATCCGTGGAACTCTTAGAAGAATTTTGAGCACTAGGCATCTCTGCAGTCTGACGAGAGCGGCGAGAAATCGAAACGACACATTCGATTCGATTTAATTTATTAATCACGTGCCGGCCGTAAAGTGGAAGCTGCATGGACACGCGCTCGGCTCCTCTCCGCCCTTTCAAAAAGTCCCAGTCTCGCGCACATCTCGCAGTCTTTGCGCGTGCCGGTTCGAGCTCATTAAAAAGACGAAACGCACACCTCAGCCCAGCTAATAAAGCCGCTCTCTGTTATATATATATGGGTGTTCCGTGACTCGGCGGCCCGCTTAATTTTTCGATATTTACGATCGCAGGCGCTCGGTGCTCGCCGGGACCCCGATCGTAATGCGCACACCCAATTTACGAGAGAAAAAAAGGAGACGGCTGCCGATACCAATAAAATAACCCGCCTCGCGACGCATTTTAAGAGACTCGCTCGGCTCCTCTGCACCAAAGAGTTTCCTCCTCCTTTGGCGGTATGCAAAAAACTTTTCTTCAGATTCTCCATCGATTGATATATATATAGATAAAAAATTTAGAAAATAGAAAAGATTTATTTTATACTATAGTATTATTTTAATACTTGTGTAATAAATAACTCTTATACACGCATGTTTTTTGTATCACACTTGATTGCACGAAGATGAGGGCATGAATAAAAACGATAAGAGATTAAACAATAAATGTTTACGAGCTGCATGACGAGGAAAAAATGCTTATTGCTTGATTGAACGACAAAGTCGATGCTCGTAATGGGGAATCTGCACATTATAGCTCGGAACTAAAAAGGAGCTGCGCACTAAAGTAGCCCCAATATAATTGAAACGATCAGCGGGACGCATAATTAACACATAATAATTATCAAGTCCTTATCGGTCATCGGTCTGGCAAAAAAAAGGCGACCGCGCCGGCTGGGCCGATTCGCTGCGCTGCGGCGTTCGATTCCGGTTCGGGCTGCGCTCGCGCGTGCGCGGACCCCACCTTTAAAGCCCTAATTAAAATACCTGGCAAAGTCCGCGGGGCAAACGTAATCTCCTCGGCGCAGAAACTCGTGGCTCGCTTATAAAAGCCCCATTACACGGCCGTCTTCCTTCGCGGCGTCGGCTGTCACTGGCCACTGCACCGGCGCACGGAAGCTCCGAATCGCCGCGCACAAAGAAACTTTCTCGGCTGCTCCGGCGCCGCTCCACGCGATGAGCTCGATGACTCAATCTCGCTCTCGATGTTTATGACGCCCGTAGTCGTCGCGAGCGGAGCGTCGTTAAAAAGGAGGAAGAAATTCGAGAGCGGCGCGCGGCCCTGATCGCAATTTTTCTTCAACTCGCGGCTCTATTTACTGTTAGGCTGCACCGCCGCCGTTTCGAAAACTCTCGCTCCGGTCAGCTCTGCTGCTCCTCTTTGTGCTCTTTCTCTTCTGTCTCCCCTGCAGTCCTCCATGAAGTCTTCGTCGGTATAGGGGGAAAGTCGTTTTTCAAGCCTGGAACAGTTATGGCACGAGCGCCTGCTCGTGCCGTTTTGGCTTACAATTTGTGCTTTTTTTCCCGAGACGTCCCGAGATTTCGCGAATCACCGGAATTCGCCCGCGCTAATTAGGGATAAACAAAAAGTCCTCGAGCGAGTGAGTTGCTTTTATTGTTGGGACTTTGGGAGAATCGGAATGATTGTACGCCTCTTTTTTTCGGCCAAACGGCTGGTGCGTAGAGAAATTCAGGAAGCGGCGACTGCTTCAAGTGGCCCTCGAGTGCGATTGCGATCTTTATTTGGAATTTAATTTGTACTGGTCGGGAGCGCGATTTTTAAAAATAAATAATTCTTATGCTTCTTTGCTGCGGCGGTGCGTTATACATATATACACACTTGTGCAGGATGACCTTAATTTTTGAAATTGTTAGCTTAATAAAAGAAAAATAAAGTCCAAGTAAATTTGTTGTTGGCTAAATGATTCAATGAATAACTCATTAAAGTTGATTTGATTAAAAAAATCTTTGGGCTGGACATTCAGCTAAGTCCTTTTTATTGCAATGAGTAATAAATGATTGTGCGGAAATGTCCGGTGTATAATGAGTTTCCATTCACTTGCGCGTACACACTATATTACAGCCGAAGCGAACTATTGTTTGCGAAAAAAAAGTTTTACCTCGAACAGCTGGAAACTGCGGATTTAATTAGAAAGGAAGGAAATTCGAAGGACTACACAGAGAAAAAAATTCAATTGATTCAACAATTTTTCATAGTTGAAATAGCGCAAACTCTAATATTGTCAAATTAACAACGAATCGTTGTAGAATGGAAGACGGAAAAATCATTATGTTAATAGAACATTTATTTAATTCAATAAGCTGCATCATTTAACTCAAAGATATACATACAAACATAAATGAAAAAAAGTTTTTCTTGACTTTTTTATTACTTTACCGTATTTATTTCATAGATGTTCCCCCTCTTTCCTCTCTCTCTCTCTTTCTCTCTCTTTTACTTGATTCCGATGGTGGGTTTTGGAGAATTCTTTGGCTAATTTAACTTAACAAACATTTACAAGCTTTCTTAGATTATGAATTTCTGTTTTTTTATACCCGTGATATACCCATTTTATAAAGTCTTAGAAAGAAATTGTCGCTCGCATTCTAACACACATATTTTATTTATTTATGAGATAACAACAAATACAACTTCGCATCGCTGATCGTATTATACAAACATATACATTAACATTTCGCTCGCATCACAATAATAAACATTTGATCGCTTCGCTCACATATTTTATATTTTCAATAAGGTCTAAAAATTTTCTTATATACGAACTGCCGTTCGATTCAACCACTTGCGAGAGCCGAAAGTAAGTAAAATCTGTGGATCCACCTAGCGGAGTATCTTCGAAGTCTCGACAGTCGACTTGCGGTGAGTCGCAGATATATAGGTATACATACTCACGTGACGACTTCTCCTATGCGACCCCGCGTATTTCACATATTTTTTTTTTTTAATAGTTGACCAGGTATTTGTCCAGTGATTCTTTTTCTGTCAGAAAAAAGCCCGAAAAAATTTTCGAGTTCCAGACCGGAATCGAACCCACGGCTACTTGAGCCGCCTTATTACCAGGCAAGCGTCTTACCCACTAAGCTAAGGACGGTTCCCTGTTTCACATGTTATTTATATACAGTCTGTATGTACACAAGCGTTCATCGCCGAGCAAAATAATATAATTGATACACTGTTACGACAAGCACGCGGAATCTCGTAAATGGGAAAGTTTATGCTATGGCCACGAAGAAAATATTTCAAGTCATAGAATGGCGATATTCCTGTCAAATTAAAATTTTCGATTGTTGGTTCAACATGTAATCATATGTAAATTAAATAAAAAATATTTTTATTTCGACATGTACAATTTAGTTT
>UELV01165962.1:0-40792 GCA_900490015.1 Megastigmus stigmatizans | reverse complement strand
TGTGTGTGTGTGTGTGTGTGTCTATGTACATACAGCGAGAGACCGCGGCATGATTTAAAAGGCCCGTCACTGCTACTCACCGCATCTGATCTAACCACGCGTGGAAATCGACGATCGCTGTCTCTTTGCTCTCTCTCCCTCTCTCTCTCTCTCTCTCTCTCTCTCTCTCTCGTTCTATCCCCTCGACGAGCTATAGCTGTGGCTTTTTATCTGCAGGCTTCGCGAATTCTCAGAGATGACGAAGTGCAATTTATCCTTGCCGGATTCGCGAATAGCGCCTACTGTAGTTGCTGCGCCTCTTTTATTTCGATCTGTTTTGAATTGCGTTAGGCTGAATTTTCTGTGCCTAACAATTGTTTTTCACGTACTAATTTATTACTCATCGATGTTGTTGTAACAAGTGACAAATATTAAATTAATCTCATAGCATTCATTCCCTGTGCATCATGGGTTTCTAATAAAAAGTTATTATTAGTTGTACGTGTAGCAGACTAGCATTACTCGTTTAATACCTCAGCTACAGGGATCAAGCATCATTAGCATAATAAATTCAAAAGTATCATTCGCGTAAATATAATAATTGTAACCCAATATTTTCTAGACACCATCAAAGAGCATAAAAAAACTTCAAACGCACAGTTTTTGCGTCGCAATAAAATTTTATAGATATTACCCAATTACAAATAAGCAAATCGCGAATGCTCACCGAAACAATTTGTGCTATTTGTCAAACGTAAAGTCCCCATACCGCGAAAGAACTTTAATTACACTGAGAAAAGATTGGGACTGAAGCGGTATCACCGCTAGTAGCGCAGCACCACTATCGCTTTGGTGCAGCAGCTACTCGAATTTTGGGAGCTCTGAGGTCCCAAACGCCGCCGCGCTTTTTTTTTTGAAGGGATCCTGTCCGGATTGGTAGCGGAGAGCTCCCAATTTGAGAGCTCTGCTACCTCAATACAACCGTCGCTATTACACACGGCACTTGGTGGCTCTCCGCTCACAGTCCGGACGGCTCCTGCTCCAATTTTTTCTCAGTGTAGGCAAAAAAGGCCTTGTATCGATTACGCATATAGAGCATTAAATATCTGCCCAAATGCGTTTCGTGCGCACGTGTGTGTACAGTATATAGTGTGCGCATATTACACGGGAAAGGACAACATTCCCAAATGACTCAACGCTGTATTCTCCTATTTAGGAATACATAAAGGCTCGCCGAGTTCGTGTGTAATTCCCAGGCAAACAAGTTATTCGTATACAGGCAATCATAATATTAACCAACGGTAAAATATGCATCAGCGCACCGCGCAGCCGCCCAAGCTCATTACAAATGTCCCGCGCTACGTTTCGACTGTCATAAGCTTATATTAGTATATATAGCGAAACTGCTATACGCGTGCACGAGAGTTGGCCGCCCTTGGAAAAAGTGTATTATGAAATGTCTTGGCAAAATTGCCGCGTACGAAACCGACGACAACTCTGCTAAATCTATCCTATCTATATATTACCTCTACGCACACATATATACATGAGTGTAGAAGTATATAGAGGCATCCAGGAAAGGGAAGACGAAGAAGACGAAGAAGAAGTCTTCTATTTTCTGGTTTCCGCTCGATTAGCCTAGCGTCATTAATCATTGCGCGCGCCTCGCCCCGGCACACACAGACTTCGTGACACTCGCTAACTATCGCTACATATGCCCGAGTATTAATCAATGGGCTGGATGGCTGTAGAGAGTAGTGCTGGGCCTTAATTCCCTCGCTCGATATACAGTGCACACACACACGCGGCGCTGCTGCTGCTGGTGGTGGTGCTGCTGCACTTGTGCCCTCGCTGCAGCTCTTCCACGCTCTCGATCTCGATGTATTTACAAGTGCAGCACACGAGTATAGCCGCACGCGCTTCCGCTATGGATGCTTTCTGTAAGTGTGTGTGTGTAAAAAGGCTGCTCCGACCCTTGTTACTATATAGCTTTCATTAATAAAATAACAGCACGATCGTCCAGAGAATATACTGCGGCGACGACGAGGTCGTCCTTACCGCGATTCCAGTTCTAAGCTCCCCGAGATTACGTTTATCCTGTGGAGATGTTTATCTTTGTGGCTGATTCGAGAAAAGGGGCTTAAAAGCCGTTGCATAAGATAAGCGAGAGATTCCTTTTTTCGTGTAGTTTTATTGCCGAAATCGCTTTTAGGAGCTATGTTTTTGTATATAGCGTAAAAATTGATAACATTGAAAATTGATTATTTTATTGCGACTCTATTTCGATTGCAATCAGCTTTTCGATTATGAGAATGTAATCTAGTCTTGATATAATCATATACAGAAGACACATGTGTAGTAAACTATAGTAACTATAGATCTCAATCATTACTAAAAATAGTGCGCGACGATCGCAGTCCGCGCATCATAATTAAAATCAAACTTAAATGCTCAATAAGCATTCCGATATAAACAGTTCTTCTAGCACACCTCGTCCGCGCTAATAATAAACAAGCCTAACTAGAAATTAGTTATGCTAAATTAAAAGCGAGACTGCATCATATATACGAGGGAGAAAGAGTAGCAATCTCAGTCACGGAAACCTCTCGGTTGTCATTACTGCACACGCTATACAGTAGAAAGAGAGACGGAGAGAGAGAGAGAGAAGAGCGTCGAGCTTTACTCGGAAATCGTCCGGCACTCTAAAGTGCAACCTTTCCTCTTATAGTGAGCCGAGAGTTCATACTGCACGTATACGCACAGAGACACACACGGCAAAGAGCCGCGCTTTCATATCGGGCAAGGCGTGGGTGTGTCGAAAAGACCTCGCCAAAGATGGTTTTATTACATCCGGTGCGCATCCTGTGTCATATCTGACTCGCGCGCGTGCTCCTCTCTCTCTCTCTCTCTCTCTCTCTTTTATCTTCGCAGCGTAGTTGTCCTCGTTCTCGCATAGATTTTCGACCGCGATAAAATCGTCACGCGGCAGCTGCACCGCCGACGAGATTTTCGTCACAATTATTATATATGCGAAAGTGAAAATGCGAGGCGAGAGAAGTGCAAAGGAAGCGAATGAGTGCAGCAGCGTAGCCGCGCGCACAGAGCTCTGGTTTGACTAGTTTGCTTACGGACAAACCGGTTGACGCTCTCTCTCCCTCTGACTCTTGGGCATAGCCGCCATGAGAGAGGAAACGAACAAGATGCACCGCACACGGGAAAAAGAGAGCTGCGGAAGGAGCATATATGCATTCGCTGAAAATAAAACGACAGACTGTGTGTGTGTGCGTATTCGGTTACATTGTGTCGTTAATTGCTTGGGATTTTTGTGAGCCCCGTAATTGTGGCCTTTGCATATATATGTGTGTGTATATCTGTGTCCAATTATGGATGAAAGTTTTGGTCACAATTAATTTATAAATATAATAAAGGGAAAAAAAGGTGCGCTAGGTGAAGTCCTGTTTGAATTAAATTGAATCGGGAATAGCTTCATTATGCGAGTGAGATGTTTATATATAAAGTCGATCGATCGAGTTATGAATAATGTATGTATTTATGCGTGCAGGTGAAGTTTGATATCGTGGCTATATTCTAAATTACCGCTGCGCTATATACCAACCTCTCACACTGTTGATCTTAATATTATATACGCGTTTAATTAGATGAAAAAAAGTTTGACAAATTATAGATGCGGCACTTCTGTACGTTAGCGATTTATTTCTCGCATGCATTAAGTCTTGTGTCTGTCGAAGCCCATTGGTATATAACACGCTGCGTGACACAGTGGAAACCACGGGGGCATCGCGTGTGTATACAGTTATGTCGTTCTATACGTGCGCAATATTTGTTTTTGCTCGTGAATTTGTCATCGCCTGTACACCACGATTGAGAGACACAGAGAGAGAGAGAGAGAGAGAGTAAGAGAGAGATTGAGAGAGGGGGGAGCCTTAGGCCATAGCACAATCTAAGCGACAATTAATTAAGAGCCACGCGCTCGTTAAGATGCCAACTCTTTTCTCTCTCTTGCAGCCGCTCACCGGCAGTCTCCTAATGAAGCAATGCCTAGATTAAAATCGATCCTTACATCACATACGTATAGGCATACACATATCGAGAGCAAGACACTAGCATCTTCACTCGTATATGTATATATGAAGGAATCATCGTCGCAACATCATAGTCGTGCCTCGTTGTAACCCTATGTACACACACATACACATATGTATATGAATCGATTTCTTCTTGCCCGACGATTGACTGCACATCGGCGCGCAGATAGAGGCTCCGGCGCTAATTATGCGCCGACAATTAAGCCGTGTATATATACGAGAAAGGAAAAGCATCTAACCTCGATGCGCGACTTTATGTACCGACCCACACACACGTATACACATATACACGCACATACACACGGGTATATACTACATTAGCCCTCAGGGGGTAGAGTGGAGACATTACGACGTATGGCTCTATCAGCCATCAGGAATCTCCTTGCCTTGCGCGCGCGCGCACATGCAATTTTTCAAGAAAGTCGTCCGATCGCGCCGAGCGCCGCTCTACCATATCGCGATCTCTACAATGTTGCACTCTCTGCAGTTCTCCTCTCTCCTCCTCGTCCTCGTCGTCCTCGTCGTCGTCGTCGTCGTCGTCGTCGTCGTCGTCGTCCTCGTAGTCCTCGTCGCGTATATATAAGGCCGTAAAGCGCTCACCCACTTTTTGCGAAATTTCCATACGTAAAGCAACGGCGCCGTTTCACCGTTCTGCAAACTAGTGTGTTTGTGTGTGTGTGTGTTTCTTATATGCACCGAGAGCGCGCGACTCTTTTCGTTCGTTCCTTTTTTTTTTCAACAACGGCGTTTCCGCAATCTTCGTAAGCCTGTGTGTGTGTATGTGTGAGCGCGAGAGTTGTTAGTGAGCGTGTGCGGCTATTAGTGTCGCAGGGGACGCTTTACGAGCCGGTTTTTCATGTCCCTTAGCGGAGTTATGCATCTAATAACTTTCGAGGAGGTCTCGATACATATAAGAAAAGTCGTCTTAATGGAGGGAAAGCCTCTGTTTTCTGCGCTGCTGCTGCTGTTGCTGCTGGGACTCGAACACAGGCTTATACTGTCTATATAGCATGGACAAAATCGACGCGTTTCGACGGGTTGAACGAGAGCGCCGCAGATTTTCGCGTACTGCTGCGGAGCTACGAGTTACTCCTACCTTTTTTTGTTACAGCCAAAGGATCTTCGTAAATTTCTCACGGACGCGCAGGGAGGACTTGATCTCGCGCGGTATCGCTAAACGCCTTATTTTAGCTCTTTGTGTTGGTGTACAGGCCAGCTTCGACTCGAAGTGAATTTATGAAAAGTACATGCCTCCGTATGAAGTCGACGAGCGCGCGGTGATTTTTTTTTTTTTGTTTTTTTTTTTGCCTTTCCCAGTTAGGCTCCGCGGCGCTCTTTGTTTTTTGCTCGGCTCAGCCCCCTTGGCGAGTAACAATTTTCTTTGTCGCTAATGAGTATTAAGAGCTGAGCGGCTGGAAGAAAAAAGTGCGCAAGCTAGGAGCAAAATTTACGAGACGAAAATATAAATGTCTAGTTTTGCATTATAATTTTAGCGGAAACGCTGATAGTTGAGCCCCGCGCTTAGCTGAGATTGACTTGAAAAAAAGCTCTTACCATGTACAGTTATTAATAAATTATTGTTAAATATTGTACCTTTTAAGTAGCTCGAGCCTTGAATGAAAATCAATGGATTTATTTCTATAATTATTATGTTTACAATCGCACTTAAAAGTTTTATGGGTTGCGAAGCGTTTTATAAGACGAGGTCTATATAATAAAAAAAATTACTTGAATATCGAGAGCCAGGTTTATTTATATGTAATACTATATGATACTAATACAGTAAAAGCCTTTCTTTCGGGACGAACCACCTTCTTGTATGCATCTCCATAGCTGCTTTCATCAGCGACGACATCGAACGACGCGTTGTGCATATCCGTATACTCTCCAGGCCTCCACGTATATATATATGTAACATCGTCGCGATGATGCACCTACTTCCTCGCCGGCTCTGGGCCCCGCTCGACTCTTAGCGCTCGCGAGCACATCAGGGCTCTTGAATTACCATACCCGCCGGATTATCTTTCGGGGTGCTCGCTGCTGCAGCGCCCTCGCGCAAAAAACATCTCCATTGGCGGCCTGCAGGCACACATCCACAGAGAGAGAGAGAGAGAGAGAGAGAAAGAGGCCGCGGGGTAATCCGATAAGCGAATTAAGATTAGAGGAGAGGAGCTGCGCGCGAGCTTTTGACGAGCCGCTAAGTATATATAAGGATGCGCGAGGCCCAAGGGCATATTTGCATATCGCGGCGGGATTCGCTCGCTCTCGCCGCGAGAGAGAGAGAGAGAATATAGGGGATGGATATATAGATGGACGGGGAATCTCGGTGACATGGGCCGTCGATCGTTCATTCCGTACACGGATCGCCGAGTATATATATGTGTGTGTGTGTATACGAGACAGACTCGAGCTGCTATATATACGCGTATATATGTACATATAGGCGCCCCGAGAAGATTCGTGAGATGCTGCATGTGGCCGAGGAGAGACGTGTGGGTATGTGTACATAACGCGAAGCATGCGGGACCGAGAGAGAGAGAGAGAGAGAGAGACTGGCAGAAAGGGTGAGAGAATCAGCCGGGCTTTGCCGCGCAGAGTCTCATCGAACATTTTTTGCTTTCTTCTCCTTCCCTCCCTCTAAGATAATGTAGGTATAGGCTCGGTTGGGCTGGATTTTTGCCACGGGAAAACGGGTTGTCGCCCGTCGCTCTCCTCCTTCGCTCGTGCAGTGCTTCTTCGTTTTTCACGCGCGAGCGCTTGACTTTATTCCGCGGCGGTGAGATGCGTCGAGCCGCTGCATCGCGGAAATATTGTATAATTAGGAATCTTCGTATATAGTCAACTAGTTATTATGATGGGAAGCGTTTATGAAGACGCGCGTTGTACGCACCTGCGCAGTGGTTAGCGCTCGGATAATGATGTTATTTGATTAAGACTTATAACGTCGTTATATTGCTTGCATTGCGTGCACCGCGGCTGAAGAAGAGAATTATTATTTATTCTCGATATTACGCCGCGGAATTGTAGTCGTTCGGATACAAACTTCATCTTTGCCCGCTTCGACGATTCACTCGCGATTATGCAAATATCGCAGCCGTGCGAATAAAATATAAATGGCTTTTCTTTTCCTGCAGCCCGCGCGCCTTCCCCTCCGTATGATGAATAATAATCATTGCGAATTTCGTATACACCACGGCATTCAAGTGTCAATTCAGCCCATGTGTCAGAGGGTTATTGACCAATCCGTGTTCTATACAAGCGTTGAAAATCCAAAGCCATTAATGAAATTAATGCAAAAGCATGAGGAGGCTCGATTCTCGCGCGTTAAACACAGTCCATCCATCAAGTCTCCTCGCCAAAATTCAATCATCGTAAATAAAGCACACTATCGAAAAAAAAATGAATAAGAGACAAAAGGATCGCTCTATGCACACCAATGGATTTGCATTGCAACCTTATCGACGGCCACCTCTCCTCCTCACGCGAATGCACAAAGCGCATTGAAAATATTTTCGTAAGCGCGCGAAACTTGACTAATCCAACATGCGCGCGCGCACGGCCTCGGCGCCAACTTTCGAAACAGCTCGTATTGTACGGAATGTTCGCCAATATTTAGACCCGAGTACACACATATACGTGTACACGATCGGGACATTTTTACGAGAGGGAGAGACAGAGAGGGAGAGAGAGAAGGATGTCACAAGTCGGACGTTCGACCAATCTCACCGCGCTCGCGTGCAACGGCTATAAATTCAGAGCTGCGCCACGCTTACACACACGAGAAGGAATTAAATATTCATCGTTCTTTCAAAGACTCTCTTGCGTCCCTCGCATCTGCAGTGGGTGAGAGAGAGAGAGAGAGAGAGAGAGAGAGAGAGAGAGAACGGTTCTAGCGCGTTTTCTCTCCGTCGACTCGATTTATACGTTTAACGAGCCTTGGAGAAACGGTCCACGAGAGAGAGAGAGAGAGAGGGAGAGGACTTGTGCGGGACCATTTGCATCTCGTAATACAGCCCGCGGAGACATCGCTGAGCGAGTGCGTGCAGTGCTCCGAGTGTGTAAGAGCGAAAGAGAGAGAAAGAGGAAGAGAGAGGAAGAGAGCGAGTGCGTCGCCTTGTGCATAAAGGGTCAACTGCACTATTGCGGTATGCCAATGATGCCTTTACGAGCGTGAAACTGGACTTTGGTGGCTCGCGCTCCGCCAGCCGGTGAACGAGGAAATGAAGATGTCCGCGGACGTGGGCCGGTGTCGCTTCACTTTTAAGGGGATATATTCCGAGTGTGTGCGCTGGATATATATCTGTGCTTGTACGACAAAATTATACTGGCTGCGAGTGCGAAAGATGCTGTTCTTTTGATGTTTCTCTCGATCTACGAGGTTGAATTCGTGCAGTGCATATTCTATATGTTGC
Organism: Megastigmus stigmatizans; assembly: GCA_900490015.1. Lineage (NCBI taxonomy): Eukaryota > Metazoa > Arthropoda > Insecta > Hymenoptera > Megastigmidae > Megastigmus > Megastigmus stigmatizans. The sequence goes on along the minus strand of UELV01165962.1, from coordinate 32,295 downwards.
TTTACTGTTAAGGTGTGATCAGCTTTCCATTCTAAAACAAGGAAACAATTTTATATGTTCGCAATGGAAAGATAATTTCTGAGGGGAAGAAAACATATATATGTATGTGTTTGTTTAAAAGAGACCCAAAGGTCTTACAAGACTCGGTGGCGTTATCTACTTAAAAGTCAATTTTCCCTTTTCCGATACCATATTGGCTAAAAATGTTTTATTATATCGAAAACTATTTAGCTCAAGTTCTTATAAAGTTGAGATATAAATAAATGATATACATTTAATACAAACGTATTGTATTCTTTTTTTCAGTGAGTAACAATTAAATTCTATACAGAGATTTTAAAACTCTCAATAAAATAAAAAAAAAAAAAAAAAAGTTGAGATAAGTTTTCCAATTAGTTATGTTTATTATATTTCTAAGATTTTTTATAAAAATTTAATAAATTTTCTAATCTTTAGCATATTAAAAGGAATTCGAGTGCACATCAACACTGACTTTTTCACTATTTCTTTCGAAGGAGAAACAGCATTTATTTAACTATTATATATCATTTCAAAATCAGATCGCAAGTTCTGATGCTCAAACTATATTCACGCGAATTTACAATAATGTTTTCGCGTTAGATTCCGTTGACACGAGTTCCACTTAGGTCTCACTAGTATCATCTTACATCGCAAGCTTACGCATACGTATACCACAGTATCAAATGTCTTTTTCTATAATCAGCCTTAAACGATTTTTACCATATACCGAACTTGCTCTATACAGACTACAACATATAATCTAACTGTAAATTTTATTTCTTTAAAACTTATTACAACGACAGTTCCAATAATATCTCGTCTAATTAAAACTGATTTCTAAAGCACGCACATTTTTTGCATTTAGCTCGAGGCATCCCCACCCAAAGCAAATGCACGTGCGTTCGGCTCGTTGGGTCATCGTTAAAATCAACCGGCAGCTATATAGATTCACAGCGGCGATTTCGCGGGAAGCCCCAAGAAAAACAACGCAAGACTATACACGGGCCACGAAGCGCGCTCGCAGCTTATAGAAAAAGCCAATTTCCAGGCGTAAAGCAATTTGTGCAGGCCGCGGTGTGGTTCGAGAGACCCTATAGCGAGCGTATATGTATGCGCACTCGCCCATCAATTCGTGATCGGGGCCGCTTACACACAGACTGCACAGGCAGCGCATGCAGCATGTGTGGATAGTCTGCACATATACGCAGAGACCCGGCGGCAGCGGCGGCGGCGGCTGGCCGTTAAAGTGGAACGTAAATCGATTAAACATGCGTGACTTTAGCGCTCGGTCTCTCGGCTTGCGCTCTCTTACTGCTTTGCTCTCGGTTGGCGCGCGTGCGAGAGAGAGAGAGAGGGAGAGTGTACGGAGGCCCACCGGTTATGATATCTCTCCGCCGCCGCCGCCGCCGCCGCGTGTCCTGCGCGTATACGCACCAACTCTCTCTCTCTCTCTTAGCTGCACAGAAAACAGCGGCGCGGGCAGACAGACAGGATCGCGGGTGAGCGCTGGTTCGCTTGCATATAAGCGAGGAGAGCGACCTTCGGATAAATTAGATAAGCGGCGTGAAAGTGTCACGTTCCCACGATAGACGAACACGGCCCGCTCGCGCCCTAGAGAGCTTATATACCGATATATACACACACACACACACACCCAGACAGACTCGAGCAATGAATTTACGAACGCGTCCAACGCTCCGTGTCACCCATTCGTTCCTTCTTTCGCCGTCGCGTATAAAACTGTCCTGCGTCGCTCTACCCGCACACATGCATGCGTTCACGTGTTTCTCTCTCTCTCTCTCTCTCTCTCTGTGTGTGTGTGTATTTGTATAAAGTAAGGCTTCGATTGGAGAGCGAGAGAGCTGCGAACATTTACCTATACACGTATAAGGATAGCGACGGTAGATTTGGTCGCGCGTGTACTGCACGTGAGCGTGTGTGTATGCGCGCGCGCTTATGCGATAACCGGGTAAAATGCTCGTAAATACGTCCGCGAGTACGGCGCGACGCCGAGACAGGACCCGGCTTATAATGCGAGCTCGGCTCTGCATGCAACGACGAGGCTCGGATCTCTGTGTGTATGTAGCTGTATCAACGATATAGGGGTGGAGAAGGTAGGGGAGAGCGTGTAAAAATTTGCAGGAAGGAGAGACGAATGATGAGAAGTGTCGAGGTGAAAGAGAGAGTCTTTGATATTGGATATATATTGGAAGTCGCTATATTGTTGCTGCTGGTTGCAGACTTAGGACAGTTTAGTCGCTGGAATAGTCCATTGACTTCTGCGATGAATGACCGTATTGGTGCGAACGTTTAATGTGTCCTAGCATTCGTTCGGGGTCATCGATTACAATAACTGTAAAATGGAAACGTAGGTTATAAAATTTATAACTCTCGAGTAATCGATGATGATTTATTACCGATTATCTTAAGTTAAATTGGCGTTCAATCGAATACTTAAAGTACATATATACATATATGTATTTTTAAAGCATTCTAATACAAGCAAATTGTGAACAATTATTTCAATGAATAAATTAGAACTGTAAATGCAGTATATTTACACATGTTTGTGTTTCGTCGGTACATACAACATAGTACATGATAATAAGTAAATACTCATCCTGTAAGAAAATAAAATTTGGAAGAAAGAGTTAAAGTGTACAAGGAATATGCGGAAGGAATAATATCAAGGCGACCGAGAGGCTTGAGTCATATACAACGCTTTCTCTAATGCTGTACAACTATTATAGACTGACCTTTTGGTCCGATGTATGCATATAAACAAGCGACAAAAAAGACCAGATTCCAAGCGCTACATTAATTTCTCCGTCAGTTAAATTACGTAATCTCTAAACGTTTGGTTCACAGACATCTGAAATTCAAAATTTTAAAGACCAAATTGTACATACATAGTTTCAACAAAAATCTGTCAAATATTTAATTGAGCAAGTATTGAACGTAAATAATTCATCGGAATGAATTAAAACTGTTTTTCTACTTTAAAATTATTTTCTAAACAATATTGGTAATAATGGCACTGTTATTCGTGTTGCGTTTCGAATAGTATTTTCATACAGTTATACCAATGACTGAATAAAGTTCTTAAATTAGAAAAGATAAATTTACAAAAATATCGGATTTCTTTTTGCTGCATAAGCGTTTCAAGCAAGTCATTGAAGCAGCAGCAATCTTGCGAAATCTCACGACACTCCTCGACCCTAAACAAAAAAAAAAGTATAGAAAAAACAAACTCAGCGACAAATCGTTAACTCTTTTGTACCAGCAACTTTCTTCCAACGCCCGCACGGATCGAACCGAGATAACCACCTATATACAAGTATACACAATTCCCATCGGTATAAACAGTCCCGAGTCTCTCGCGAGAGTCTCGGCGTGCTACGAGGTCAATTGCACGGCGCATTGCAAGTGTCACGCGACGTAAGCTCGAACAATAATCCCGTGCGACTCTTTGCGAGCTGCCACCCGCCCACCTCCCCTACCGATGACAATGGAGAAAAACGACAAGTCGAGCCGAGCGCGTTGACAAACACGCGGGGGTGAGGGAGACCCTGCAGTCATCATATCGATTAAAGCGCGAAGCGACAGCTATACACGTCGGCCGATTCGGCTCAATACTGCAGTCGTTTCGTGCGCACCGTTATATTAGAGCGCGGTGCCCCCGGGTGTCACGCGTCACGCGGAAGCTGCGCCGATCTACCGGGCGTTCGCGGTAATAAAGCGGCCACTTTCGCGAGGCCTACAAAAGGCTCGCCGCGTCGACGGCTTTCGTGACAAAATCATGTCGGATATTCTATGTATTGTTTTTTTTTCTTCATCTGCTTCTTTTGTTCCGCTTCGGCCTATTCTTAGACGCTCAATTACTGCACGAAGGTGCACCGACTAGACGCGCTTACCGCGGAGAAAGGAAATAGCTTTTCCAATTTAAATCCTGAAATACTGAAGTTTCGTGTGCGGATAAGTCATTTTTTAAATAGTCAATAAAGCTAAGTAATTTTATTATTATTAAATTTTTTTTAACTTTTGATGGACTTTGATGTTTTATGTAATGGTGACAAAAAACGTCGTGTAATATACATTCATTTTTCGAAAAAGCATAATATCAATGTATGTGGAGCACTAGAGAAATAAAATTAAAAAATACGCAGTTGTCAGTGATTGAAAAATAAACAAGCAGGTTTTTAAAACGATAACGTCTGATCAAGTTAAACCGTTACTACTTAGGGAGATCAAATAATGTTTGTAGGTGGTTACCTATTTTTGCAGAGCTAAAAACTATGTTAAGTTTATTAACGTTGATAGTTATGTACAGAAATAACGGTTAGATTTGAGCAATATTGATATTAAAGAGTAAATTGATAATAATAACAGCGAACGATAGCTTCTGAAAACTTTCTGAAAACATGGTCAGCTCATTTTTTTAGCATTTTTCTACAGAAATTATCATACTTTAACTAAAGACTATGATTTTTTTTTCATTTTCTAAAAATAAACACGGTCGATTAGCGCATAATCCCTAGCTCATCAGTACTCAACAAAGTCTCAGCGCACGTGAGGCCATCAGCCCGCACCAATATTCTGAAAAACTTCCTAATAGCCGTCTTCCTTTCTCCCAGTTGTGCCAACCTCCTCCTGGTTGCCTTTTCCAGCTTCTATACGAGACACACGACTGGAATTGAGCTTTCTAGTTGGCTGTTTTTCCGCTCTCATGGTCTCGCGCGCATCACCTCTGGAGAGGACGCGGGGACGTTTAAGCGAGACAAGGCGTTACGATTCTGTCAATGCGCGCGCGCTCGCGCTAACGGTGAAGAGCGACATGCGCCTCGGTCTCGGATCTCCGCGGTGCATCGGCGTGCACACACGTGAGAGTGAGAGCTGAAGAAGAGAAAGAAAGAGAGGTCCTGCTCTCGTGCCATCAGCGATGAAGCGGTGTTGGCGAGTAAAGTAATAGCGTGACGCGTCCGTCCCGCGACTCGTCCCGGTTCGATTCAAACGTCAAGATATCGGCCCGCGACTCGGAGCTGCCATCCGTGCCAATAGATTGAGCGCTGAATTATTCGCGGCACTTATCTCCTCGTAAAATCGACAATGCCCCGGACGTGCGGCATTAAATTATTTAGAGGGAGACACGAGCAGAGTGAGTAAAAAGATAAGGAGACGCTTCGGCGTCACGCGTACAGTTCCTCTGACTAACAGAGAGAGAGAGAGAGAGAGAGAAAGAGAGAGAGAGAGAGAGCGAGAGACAAGGTCGCGAAAATAGAGTTCACGAGAAGAGGGAAGAAAAAAAGCGTTGCGTGAGGACATGTGATGCGAGCGCGACGAGATGTTCACCAGTCAAAGGATGAATAAGGAGAAACTGCCGCGGCGCACCAGATAAGGATTTTAATTTGTTTTGTTATTGAACGGTTTATTTTGCGCAGCGAGAGCATAAAGCATGCGCACGGACATGAAGCTTTGGGCTCGCCAGAGATAAGATAAATAAATTACGTGGAAGCGCGCGAGGGGGTTATTGATGAATTGAATTTTCGCTCTTTTTGACCTAAGTGATTTTCATCGATAGTCGCTGGAGTGTGTTACGGTGAGCTGCATGTCCCTTGTCCAGCTATATATCGATATTAGATTATTCGTCCTGCTTTTCGTGGAGATCGATGAAAAAACTGTTTTTTTTTGTGTTTCACTTTGAACAGCTTCAGTTGGAATTTCTTAATTGCTACATCGTGCTATTTACATTATACGCAGAGATTGTACTATTCATGGTCAATAAGGCTCTAGGTCAAATGCAAGGAAAATTAATTTCGAGGACGTAAAAAGTCATTGATTGGCGGAAATTTCACTTCATCATTTTCAGGGTTTAGTATATGTTTGCATTGAAATTACCATAAGAACAGTCTTTCTCAATTGAAATAAGCGAATCACACTGATGTTTTACATTTCAGCTGTTCAAGTAATTATTCTTCGAAGATTCTTCCCATTCCATTACGGAAACAAAAAATAAAGGAAAAAGGAAAATGAAGTAAGAGTCGATACAAGAGCTACGGAATGCCGAGTGGACGTGGTAAGCGCGATATAGACTTACCAAGACCAAAGCCAGTCACGACCACAAAGTCGAGAGGGGAAGAGAGAAAAGAGATGCGTCTCGCGCGGTACAAGACCGATTTGATGTTTCGATTATCGTTTCTTTCAGGAAGGCGCCACGTCGCGACTCGTTTCGTTGCCTCCGACCAAAGGGAGAGAGAGTGAGTGAGAGAGAGAGAGAGAGAGAGAGAGAGAGAAGAAAGACAGACTCGTTATACTTACAACGTGACACACGCGGAAAAGGAACGACACGAGAGAAAGAGAGAGAGAGAGAGAGAGAGAGAGAGAGAGAGAGAGAGAGAGATGCGCGCGACGCAGCAAATATACTCGATGAATTTATTCCATTCCCGCGAGTCATACGAGAGCGCAGCGATGATATTGGGACTTTGTTTAATTTCTCTTGATTAAGGTCCCGGCACTTGCGAGTACATACTACACGGCCACTCGAGAGTCTCTTTCGCATCAAAGCATAAATTTTACTTAAGAGATAGGAGTTTTAAGGTGCGGTTTATACGCGCGCGCGCGAGTGCAATTCATGATTTATCGCCAATACAAATTAAAATACTAATTTATGAAGCTGCAAATTTTATGGCTCGCGGATTTGTAATTTATGGTGGTGGCGCGGTCCCGCGTAATGTCCGCGATGTGGACCAGCGTGGAATTTAGTGTGCGACCATTAGCGTCCAGTATTATATTGTTTCGATTTGGACAGTTTTGTCTGTAATAGCTGCTGCTGCTGCTGCAATACTCGAAATGGAGTAAAATGAATTATGAGATCAAGAAGCTAGCTATTTGTACTATCGTCAAAACATATCGGCTGATTAATTTAGCGATTTTAGTTTCTAACAAATGTAGCCTAGTTAGGAATGTGCGGACCATTTCGATTCATGCGAAGAGAAAATTTAAATGAAAGATGTGTATTAATTATCGGTAAAATTTAATTACTGTACTTCTTAATTAGCGGATACTTAAGGCGGTTAACAAAAATTTTTAATCTTTGCAATTAGAAGAAAGCCCTTGGACTACTTCATTTCTTATCTTGCGTATATTCCTTTGCTCAGTTCTTCTTTTTTCTGTTTCTCATTCGACTTTTATACTTAACGTATGTGCTCGATGGAATGGTCGATTGAAAGTAATCACCGTGCAGAAATCTCGGTAGGCCATTTTCATTCGCCGCGCGCGTCTTACCTATGTCAAAATAAATAATTCATTCCCATCCACATAGCCGCCAACCTCTCAATTTAATACAAGCCATTATAAGCGTTCCGATAAATTCGCACGCGTATAATACATTAATATGACGCAACACACACCGAGCGGGCGCACAGCTTCCGCGTGATTTTATCCCATGCCACGTCGACTTTTTCGCTACCGAAGTCGCGAGAGGCGCACGGCAGGCACGCAAAGTAACGACTTCACTCTCTCGCCGCTCTAACGAATCTCGGAAATCCTTAACAAGTCGTAAAGTAGCCCAGTCTACACACACATACATATCTACAGGGAGAGTCGCATATATAACGGACATTACTTAGCAGCAGTGCATTTACGAGTCGTGTGTGTTTGTGTGCGTGTGTGTGTGTGTGTGTGTGTGTGTCGCAGGCTGCGCTCCATAGATCCACACGGGATGATCTAAATAGGAAGTGTAAAAAGGGGACGCGCGCTCGAGGAGCAAGGTGAATTCCGCATAATCGCGAGCGATCGCTTACGTAAAGACCTGCACGAGGTGCGCGGGATTGGCGCCCAACGGCGCGGCAGCAGCAGCGGCATGCCGGCTGTTATTAACGTGCAAACTTGGTCATCCGCTACCTTCGTTGCAAGCCGGCCTTGGAAGCTTAAGAGGCATGATCTACCCCCTGGGCGATATCGTGCGGCCGAGCTAATGGGCGATTTTCCGCAGCGATCAGACCGCCGCGCGTGCGCCGGCGCCCACGGTCTTGCGCGCAATTAACGCATCTTCCTCGGCTCTGCACACCCGGTGCAATTTGTTGCAATCTTATGTAAATGTAATTATTCGGAGTGTCAAAATGCATTCGGTGTACCTTTTTGTATATATCTGGCGGAGGTGCAGGTAAATATACCGTTGATGGCTTGAGTTATGCCGGTTGTTGGCACTGCGCTGACTGCTAACTTTGTTGCGATGTAGTGTATCGTTAAGTGTATGATAAACAGGCAGACGCAGGATAAAAAGAGAATCGATACTGCAATTATGCGAATGAATTAAAAAAAGTTTTTGTTTTTAACACGCTTTTTAACTACTTTTCCAGATTTGCATTAGGTATACTTTTATCGTAAATTTGAACTAATGATTGTGATATTATAATCGGATATATAAGTAAACATTTAACTTAACGATAATTTTAGACTATTCCGACACATCCTGACGCCTATTTGATGAGAAAAATTAAATGTTTCCATAAAATTAACGGATAGCTAGGCGTTAATTATTGAAATAGGTATATACGAAACAAAAAATTTTGATACTTTTTATTACTGAAACATGAAATGTATACACATCTTGCCAAAGAAAAGAAAACAACTTGCTATTCCATCCCGCATTCGCACGTGCATATATATATATATATATATATATATAGGCATTATATTTAAAACAGCTGCTCACGGAGTTGTGTAGCTCTGCACAGCGGTATATACAGTTAATTGCCTGCGCACGTAGCTTTTAATTCAATTTAAAAAAAAATCCCCGTATACTCTATAATGACGCATATAAAAAGTAATCGCGAAGCTGGATCGAGCTCTCTCCTGTAGCTTGTTAGAGCTCGCGCGGGGATATTTTAAATTAATAAAGTCACGACGGGTATTTAGTCATCTCGATCGAGCGAAGCTTATGTGACGAGTCGATAAGCGCGCGAGCGTTATATATACATATATATACGTTATAAAGCGCATACATACGTTTCGCAAAACGATGACTCTACGTAATGATGTCATTATACTATTCTTCGCGGTGCGGTGCGCATGAGAATATCTGAAAGCGTGATTCAGTGCGCAATGAGTATAATGGGCTTGACATAGTGGGAACGATGTGACACCTCGGCGGGCGTACCTCTCCTCGCCTCTGCTCCGACGAAAAAGAATCTCGCTAAAAATTACCCTACAGGCAAGTAGAATTCCTAAGCTGTCGGGTAACCCTATACAGCACACGTTAGGTTTAGAATCTCTCTTTTGTGCGGGGCTCGGCGAGACGCGCGATTTCACGCATCGCGCGATATGCAATCGTAGAAAGGGAAAGAAGTTTCAGCGGCAGCAACAGCAGCAGTGGGTTCGGAAAGACGATGCGAGTGTGGATGGATAAAGTGTATATGCTTGAGAGAAGAGACGAACGGAAGGTTCTCTCTCTCTCTCTGGCGTCCTCTGCTTTCCGCCTACACGTATACGTATATATATATATATATATATATGTATAGGCGTGTGCGCGGACACGCTTGACAGCTGTCACCTTCCTCACCGGGGCGACAAGACACGCGGCGGCGGTCCCAGGCGGTGATTCATGCCCCGTGGGGGGCACCACCACCAGCTATGTAGCAGTCCCCCGTGTGCGCGCACTGTGCAGTTCCGCGGCGGCGGCGCAGCTCCAGCGACCTCCTGTCAGGGCCTCTCTTTTATCCATCTCTCTCTCTCTCTCTCTCTCCCTCTCTCTCTCCGCTTCTCTCGCTTTTCCTTTTCTCCGGGCAGCCTTCTGCTTTCCGTCACGTTTCTTTTTCTCCCTCTGTCTCCTAGAGCCCGACGCGCTGCATACCTCGCGGAGACTCTGCAACCACCTTGAGATTTAATCGCCGAGTAAACAGACTGCAGTGTTGTCCGAGGAAAGAGTCTAATAGTGCGAAATGCGATAGCTGAGTCTGATTTTAATGAAATTGGAAAAAAATTGATCGTGCAAAATGTCATTGATTTGCTTGAATGTTCATCGAGGACAAACGTCGACCGATCAACCTAATTTCCAGAATTACGTTTACAAGAATAAAATATGTCTCGAAAGTAAATTGTAGAAATATTAAATGTAATTTTCAATAAGCATTGACTGAAGAACCAATCGATACGTTAAAAACATTACCTATCAAAAAAGTATATTTTACTTTATTTTCAACACAAAAACTTCAATATAGCTTACCTATATTCCTCTTATCGTAGAAGTCACGACGGGACGCACGCACGTGTATATACGAAGCCAATGTACACTCCACGCTCATCCATCTACTCGTCACTTCCGGAACGACAAAAAACCGCCAGTATACGACAGTGACCTGCAAGAATAGAGACCGGGCGAACAAAATCAGAGCAAAAAAAGGCTTAGCCAGAGAGAGAGAGAGAGAGAGAGAGAGAGACATTGGTCGGACTGATCCCAAGAGCTCGGGATCTAATCACATCCAGAAATCAGCCGCGTGTGCCACGGGCTATATCGATCATATGAAGCTGTGCTTTGCTCTCCGAGGTCTCTTCATATACATATAACAAGAAACGCGCGCGTGCGCGTAGAGTGAGGAAGAGAACGTGCCTCGGGTCGTGCCACGTTGTAAATCGGTCGCGCACGACAACGACGACGACGACGACGACAACAACGACGACGGCGAGGACGACGAGAGAATGCGTCCTCGCGAGTCTGGGGCACATGAAACGTTGTACACACGTACATGTACAATGGCTGTAGTGGAGAGAGAGGGAGAGAGCTGCGACGGGAATGCCAGGGCGCGACCTTCGCGAAGGATGTGCGCACGGTTTCCTCTTGTACCACGTCTCTCCCTCTTCCTTCGCCTATACACGCACACACACAGCAGACACAAGTAGAGAGAAAAAGTGAGAGGAGGAAGGAGGATGCCTGTCTGGACTAATGGAATTACTTTAACGCAGTGACACAGCGATTGCATAATTGCGTGTCTTCGTATACCGACTCGGCGTCTCCTTCTTCTTGTTTCGCTCTCCATCTCGTCCATATTGGCTTGCGGTCGAAGAAAAGAAGGGCCTCTCATCGTGTGTTACTTTGCGTCTTTGCTTCGATCGCTGCTGTTGTTTTTGCTGTGGGTTATTGAAAAAAAAAAAAAAAAAAAAGAAAACGCGCGCCTTACTCGTATACGACGCGTGTCGTGTTAGGATGCCGATGGGCAATATAATTCCGATGTAGCGTCAGGCGAAGAAAGGCGTGATTTCATCAAATTGATTTATGATTTTGATGAAATATAAAGGCAAACGCTTATACCGTGGAGTATTTCGCGTTTGTCGTTTGATTCTTTAATATTCTTTGGTATTTGTCTCGCTGAGTTATGAATCTCTGTCCGTTCAATTCAAAGTTTATGAATTTAAATTTTTCTCGTCTTCGTTTATAGTCTTGCGTATGCATGTTTTAGTAGCTCTGTTTGTCTTTGCGATTCCTTTCTCTTCTTACAATATTTATATGCTACACGGCTGCGTAGTTTTTGATAAAATCTTTAATGGAAAATTACAACATCTGTAATACATTATGGGACTCCATACATTGTGCATACAATTGCAGAAATGGTAAGTAATATTGTAAGTCCCATAAAAAATTGTCAAGTCAAGTGAAATGAATGAATAATTCATACATTTTACGAGCGCCATAAAGAATAAAACATTGTTAAAAATACTCCCTACACTTCCAAATCCAATAGTGCAGATAATCACTCTGCGATAGAAATGAAAATAGGTAGTTAAATGTAAGTAAATCAAAATCAAGATACTCTAATTCCAAAACTGACATAATCTTAAATTCGACTTTAATAAAATGCCAAAAGAATAAATAGTCCTAAACAGGTCGCAATCTACATCCGCTAATGTGATAAAAACTTGAATAATTCTCTCTCGCCGAGCCAGAGATCCCATATAAAAGTCACTCCTCCAGCACCAACCTAAATCAAGCTCCCAAATCGAGTTACGGCATCGCGTAGACTCGCACATCACAGCTTCGCCTGTGCTGCAGCAGCTCCGTTATATAGCCCGGCCAAACTCTCCCGGTAGATGTATACATCCAATATTAACGACTCGCGCAAAGTCGTAAGTTTGTCACCAGCCACCAAAGGGGTTGTTGCACGCTTTATATTTTCCTTATAATCCGCCGTTAACCCCTCCAACCCCGTGTACCTCTCCTGCCCTTTTCGCCGGGGCGCGGGCGCGCGTTCCGGGGGCCTAATTGCATACATTTTTAAAAAGCAACGACGTCTTAATCGGCGAGTTGCATGATGAAGAAGCACCGGCGGAGCGCCCGAGCAAAGCTCGCTGGCACCCAGGGGAGTGGAGGCTACTATGGCTGAGGGATCGGAAAAGGGTTGCAGAAAAGCCCCGGCTTTGTGTGCTTTCTTTTACCTAGGCTTCTTAGCGACGGGGAGGGTAAAGAGTGTTGTTCTTCTTCTTCTTCTTTTTTCCGAGACGGCTTTTTTTTCTTCTCTCAAACAAATGATTATGACCGAGGCCATTTTTTGTGCCTTCTTAAATGTTATCAAGGGGCGAGAGAGAACACCGGGCGTTATAATAAATACTTGGCGTAAGTAATACGAATTTTAAGTTTTATATGGATCTGCGCGGAGGCAAGACGTTTTCCATGCCCAACAGGGGTGAATAATGAGATGAGTTAGTTATTTGCATATTCTTGCCGCGAGCTTTTCGAGAAAATCTGCGAGAGTTGGGGAACGACTTGTCTTTCAATGTTTAAAGTATCGTAGAATATTGTTATGACTGTACGGACAGGCTTAGGTGATAAGTTAAATGCAAAGGTGGTAATTTCGGTAATAACAATAACTTTCATGAATTGTATGTTTCTGCATTTCGGAATATTATTAAGAAATTCCTGGGCGTATGAATATTAAATTAAAATCTCGATGGTTTCGCATAATTTTATTTTGTAAACGACAGCTTCAATTTTCACCACTGCTCGTTTCATTAACTTAATAAGATAAAATATCTGTATTTACATCCAGACAATGTCGTTGAATCACCATATAAGAAGTTAATGCACAACTTATTAAATACATGAAATTCTTCAACGAGGTATATTTTCTGCAATTATCATTCGCAGTATATTATCATATTTAAAAAATTAGTTGAAAAGTTCTGACTATACAGTTGGCCGATCTTTATACCTGAATATATATTATTCATCGGCTTAACAATATTTTCCATAATAATCATACAATGATTTCTTAAATCTGTAGTTCAATTTATTCATATAAAATAAATTAAAACTCTATTCATTTAGGTAATTGGATAACTAATTCACTTCTATATTTATATTCACAATTGGATACAGTACTGTGTTAAATTACTTTAGCTGTCTCAAAGAATATATATATGCACCGTTTCTTTCAATTCAGGCCAAATTTCTTCGAAAAGCTTAATGCTACAGCAGCTCCTTTTCCAAAACTCCAACAAATCTAAAGTCCTTATTACACACATGCGACCACATAATAAGCAGCGGCAGCAGCAACGGCAGCAGCAACGAAATTGGTTAATCTGTCGACGTAGCTTGGCGAGAAAGCCGAAAACTCCTTGTATCTAGGTCACTCTCCCATGGCTGCCAGCTACGACCTCCAGATTGGTAATGGCTCTCTCTCTCTTTCTCTCTCTCTCTCTCTCTCTTACTCTAACAACGCACAGCAGCTAATTACAGGTACTTACTAAACTGCCCCGGTATCGTCTGCTCGCGCGCGCGCTCGGTCCGCCTTCGTATTCTCTGTTATTTTCGCGTTAACTCGGGCACAAAACAGGTAGTGCTCGTAATACACCAGCGCTAAACACTCGACTCGCTCGCGCGCGCGCGTCAGCAAGAAAAGTTCCCCGAAATCCCTGGGACTCTTATAACATTGACGACCGGAAGACTCGCTATTCTATTATTTTCGCTGGGACGAACAGAGCGCGCGGGTATAAATGGAAAACGATCTTACGAGGTCCGCGCGAGCAGAAGGTCAGCACGCGATTGGGCGCGACGATGATCGTCTCCCTCTCGTCCTCCCGCCCTCTGCTTTTTTCCGACCCTCTATATAGAAATCGCCATTATTCCACTCGTCGGGTACTTCGCGGAAAAAGAGGGACTGCGGGATGGAACTCGTCGTATGGGATAATTGTTGAAAAAAAAAAAGCAAAACAAAGGTAGGAGGTGGAGGCTATGTTCTCTCTTTGTACGAGTCTCTCTCTCTCACTCTCTCACTCTCTCACTCTCTCACTCTCTCACTCTCTCACTCTCGCGCAGCCGCGGCGGCCATTAGGGCCGAGGAGAGCTCTACTTGGCTTTGACGCCTGCTCTACACGGCTTTATCGTCCCGCAATTTGCTCGCGGCGAATTTGTTTTTCCCTTCGAGCTGTTGCCGATGCCGCCGCCGCTGCTGCAGTTGGGAGGAGCTGACGCGGTAAAAGCGCTCCAAGGGGTAGAGGAAAGAGAGAGAGAAAACGGTGGGAACAAATTATCCCGCTGGCGGTTTGCACGCGGGACTGCGGCGCGTTGTACACAGGCCCCGCCGCGAGGATGTTGGCTTCGCTTTAGCGGATAATCGCGGAGATGGTGGCTCGCGCGAGGCGCGAGGGATTATCCCATAGGCACTAGAGAGGAGGACAGTATAATCGTCCCTGATTAGTGAAACAACCGATGGCCACTTTTGCGATGCTTACGCAGTTTGCGGTTGCCGGTGGACGAGGGCAGCCCGACTATTAGAGATCTATCGGTTGTATTGCTGCGCGCTGCAGCGCGTCTCGATACGAGAGAACCCTTTTTATATACCTTGGCCAACGGAAATTTGTTTTTCCTATGCTTGTCTTTACTGTTGTTCACACAAACGATTCAGGTGGGCATTGCATCGATAAAGAATATCTGCAATAGTGATTTATAGGTATAGGCTATCTCGCACCTTCCGCGATCAAACATCAGTTAAAGTTTCAAGTTTGAAAAAAGAAAAGAATACCATT
Source organism: Megastigmus stigmatizans (assembly GCA_900490015.1). Classification (NCBI taxonomy): domain Eukaryota; kingdom Metazoa; phylum Arthropoda; class Insecta; order Hymenoptera; family Megastigmidae; genus Megastigmus; species Megastigmus stigmatizans. Next base: position 17,259 of record UELV01165962.1, on the reverse strand, counting down.
TCATAACTGTATGCAAGATTATATTATAAAAGAATTTCTATGCTTGAATTCGTGACATTTACTGTCTAGTTTCGGTATATATGTCAATCGATATAAGTATAGTCTTTTTATTCCTGGCAAGCTGTATATATTTCAAACGAATTCCTTGGAAGCAGCAGCAACAACAGCAGCAAACGGATACAGAAGCAGCGATCGGTTAAATTAATTCAAATAACTAAGCAGACTAGTATAAGCGACGACAAAGCTAACAGGCATATAAACGCTCTCGCAGGCATTTACGCTCGACCGAGGCCGCGCGCGCGCAGAAAAAGTCTGTGCAGGACAGAGAGTATCCTGGAACGCGGCTTCTGCACGGGGATCCGCTTCAAAAGGGCCGGTGGCAAGACTATAACAGAGACTCTCGTTCTCTCTCTCTCTCTCTGTCTCCCTCTTGTATTAATTTGCTTGAGCGGCTCTACACACACGCAAGAGGGCCGCGCGCATCATGCGACAGAGCGAGCAAATAAAACGAGAGGGGACACTGCGCGCAGAGTGTCGTCGGGAACCGCTGCTGCTGCTGCTGGACTTGATTTCGCCAACTCGATAAGCCGGCGATTCTCGCTTTATGCCGCAAAGAGACACCTAAGACGTGTGTCCGCTTGTTTTCTATTTTTTTTTCAGGGTCCAGCTCCCGAGAAATCACGGATGACTAATTCGCTTTTGTGGGACCGCGCGCGCTCGTCACCTAAATGACACACGACGAGAAAGAGAGAGAGAGAGAGAAGAAGAAAGAGAGCCGCGTTGACTCTGTCAATACGTGCTAAGGTTGCTGCGGATCTCGGCTTCCACGATCGCCATTAGATGAAAGGATTTTTCAAACCGTCGACGACGTTCCCACATAAAAGGCCGATCGATTTTTTCCCTCCGGTCGTCCCTTCGTTTTATATCTGCTCTCCGCGCGCGTGCGGACTTTTGTTGCGTGTGCAGCTTGAGCGAAGGCTCTCTCCTTTTCTGCCTGTGTTCGATCGGTTAAGAAATGTAGCGTGACACCGAGAGACAAAATTTCATCGAGGCGAATTCCTCGGAGCTCTTTATCTGGGTGTCACACGTCTGCTTGGACGTTGTGAGCTGTAGAATGGTGAACGGTAGTTTAAGTGGATACTTTTAAAATGTCTCAATTACTGGCTACTATAGAATGTCGATTTTGTATTATATCCCGTGCAAAAATATTTTGTATTGCCAATATATGTTACTGAACAAATTAACAATATATGACTAACTCATCGAACAATACATTTTCCATTTATGACGTATACATATATACGTATATAGCCACAGTGCATAAGACAGATTGCTGGTGTATTGAGACGATTCAACCGTCGATGTATCGTCCGTATTTTGCACGTAAAAAAATAAATTAAGTTTCTTATTGTAAATAGATAAAATAAACTTTTTTTTCATCGCAATATATGCGCAATTTTTGATCATTGAGTTGGCAATATATCACGAATCTATGGCTTATGGCACTACGGATGTGTACCCGCCATAAATGGAAAATGCCGCCATATATTGCTAATTTTTCCAGCAACGTATTGACTATAAAACATTTTTGTAGCGGGATATAGATAATACCTATATTTTATTAGTTGAGTACAGTTAAATACAAAGATTTTAGGCAAATTTAGTTTAGTTATTGGTTAGTTTATATAAGCTCTGCAGAATTTCACACAAACGAAAAAAGTTTCGAACGGCGATTAAAATCACAAAAAGATCTGTATTGTATTCGTGTAAATAATTCTCAAGCATTATAAATACCAATGGAATTCCGAAAAATTTTTACAAGACAAATCTCACTCAATATCTAAACGTTCCGGTTTATATCTCGTTATATAAATTTTATCGTCCTTTCGACAAACGATATACTCCACCTAAACCATCGCACGGACTTCTAATCAGCAGCGGAAAAAAGCCAAATACTCGGAGCTCTCCTCATAACCAAAGCAAAGAGGAGACGGGGGGAAAAAAAGAAATAAAACGAAGGTTAAACACCGGTGGAAAGAATCCGCGCGTAATTCCATTCCACGCTGTGCAGTGCGGAGAAATATTCCAGCGGTCACCTGCATCATCCGACCGTGTGCGCGCGAGCGCAAAAATCGCCTTTGTAATTACTTAAATTAATGACGCGCTTGGGCTTCTTGCGCGCCGCAGTCTCGGCCCAGGAATCTCGCACTAAAATTATTATCGGTCGTGCGTCCGAGCTGGGTATAGATGCGACCGCCGCGGGTTAAGTCGCCGCATCAGCACAGCCGAGAAATACTTTGACGATTGCCATGTTTATATACATGCGCAGAAGCCGCCGCCGCCGCCGCCGCCGCCGCCGCGGCACGATAGTCCTTATCTGTTTATTCCTCTGCATATTATATCCTTTATATGCTCGTTGCACCTTCGTCTCTCTCTCTCTCTCTCTCTCTCTCTCTCTCTCTCTCTCTCTCTCTCTCTCTCTCTTTCGCATTCGCAAGCAACCGTTTCGCAGCAGCAACAGCAGCAGCAGCATTGCAGAGAAAACGAGCTCGACGAAAGGCAGAGAGCGAGTATACACAACGGAAACAAGAAGCAAAAGAGCGCGAGCGAACGGACAGATATGTGCTGCGAAGGACCGAAGAAGAATCCAATGCAACACGTATGTATACGTACGTGGCATATAAGTAGAAGCACGTGCTCTCGGCTGCTGCTGCTGCTATTGCTGCTGTTGCTGATGCTGCTGCTGCAGGCACCGCCGCGCGCGCGCTTACTCTCCTTGTCTTGTCGATTACCGGCCGTTTCCCGAGTAATTTCCCGCTGGAATTCGCCGCTGCAGCTGCCTGCCTGCCTGCACTACCTCGCCGTGCCCACAGAGAAAGATAGAGAGAGAGAGAGAGAGAGCGAGTTCGAAGGGCGCTAAGCGAACCAAGTAGCGAGCGACCGTTAAAAGTCTAGTCCTGATGGCCGGGATTCTTGGCTTTATTTTCTTTTTTTACCACATCTCCAGCTTTGTCGTATATACGCGGAGGAGAGTTGCCGTGCGGCGAACATCGTGTGATGTGACTTTTTCTTAATTTTTCCGGATAAGGGATAAGATGCGAGTTGCGCTTTGCCTCGTATAGCTGCGTATTCTAATTGGCATTGCTTGAAATTTGTATTCTTGAGCGTTATCGGTTTATGAACCACGTGTATTAATGGAAATATTAAAAAGACTAATATCTATCTCTAGATTTTTATATATTTATTTATTTACATCCTGTATAAGCCTTGCGTGAGATCGGAGAAGCAACGAATAACTTTAAATAATGTGCATGATGGATTTTAAATTAAATTACGTATTTAGTGCAAAAATTCTATCTTTTAATCAATGTAAATAATCCTATATATCTTTAAAATACTGTATAGTATAATGAGGGTTTTTCCTGTTAATATAAGGATTGTGATTTTAGCACGAAACTAGCATAATAAACAGTAGCAACACTTTTGCTCCGTGGTGATGTACGAAGTATAAAAAATATTCAATTATTCATCCGCGCCAAGTCGCGCGCACCGTGTACAAAAGAAAGAGCGTCGAAATAAAAGTGATATAGAAGCTCGAAAAATCCTTGTCTCGAATTTAAGGGCAATTTTTTATCTCGCGAGAGCCGGAGATAAAACGCTAAGAATGATGAGCCGTTCAGCTGGTATATACCTTTCTTATCTGCAGTTAAGGATGACGCCAAAACCCAGTAGGTCTGCATTCGTGCGGATCACGAGAGAGAGCAAGAGAGAGAGAGAGAGAGAGAAGCTGCAGCCGCTGCTGCAGCAAGAAAGAAAAAAAAGGGAAGAAAGGTCCTCGCGAGCAGGCCTTTTTCTTTTCTGCACAGAGCGATGACTCTGCAGAGCAGCAATGCGTCGTCGCGCGTATCAAGCGTCGATCCGCTCGTCCTCGCGGCAGCGGCGCCTTTCCAACCGATCGATCCATCCTTTATAGGGCTTAGATATAACGTTACATCCGTGCAATCAATTTACGCAGGGTAGGTCGAGACGAGAAAAACCTTTATACTCGGCTTCTTCGATGCGTGACGCTCCCTTTGCGCCGACTACAAGACATGTTACGTATATATATAAATATATATATATATATATATATATCCATGAACTCTTGACATTGTGTGTACAAACGCATGCAATTAGCAGGGAAATTATTACGCAGGAAATCGCCAGCTCGAGATATAGACTTTATGCGCGTTTTAAGATCCAGTTATGCGGCTGTAAATGGCGGCCGATAACGTGAATGCGTTAGTTGCGGCCGTTCTATGGATAGAAATGATTTTCGTTTGGAAGCGGCCATAACGAATACTCGCGCCCGATATTGCTGTAAACTTGGCGCGCACGATTCTGGATATTGAAAAATTAATCATTGAGAGATAAACTAGAAATTTTGAAATCGTGAAATATGCTGCAGTGTGCGCGCGTGCGTTACGTATAAAAACTACTTTGATATAATTTGCTTTCGATGCGTGTGAAGTTTATACGTTTTTCTCGAGATTTATATAATTTGAAATTTTTGTATTGCCGTTACACTTCAAGATATGTATATAATAATAATATGGAGATCTGTGACTTAATGGGTCGACTGCTTTTATAATACAAGTTAATTTTGTAGCCAGTCATTTCAGAAGTTCGTCGGCGAACTATAGTTACCTCTCGGTCTTGTTCTGCGAATTCAAATTCGAAACTGACAAGAGCAATTTTGAAATGTGGTCAGGCAAAATTGAGGTTACTCTGGAATAATTTCAGTCTGTTCGAACGTAGGTAGTTTATTTTAGCTGTGTAGGATAGAGTAGCGAAGGGTTGGATGCGAAAATATACTCGGTATATTCGCTATACCAAGTACAATGCATTTTTAAATAATTACTGTAAAAAGTTTGTGACATATTTTGTGTGAGAAAAATCATATTTTTTGTTTACTTAAAGCTCATTTTTATATTAGTAACAAAATGAGTAAAACTGCATTTTGGTGGTTACCTAGACAATGAGAAATTAATTTCCATTAATGCGATATAAGCTTTTTGAAATTTCCTTTCTAATCTGCTACTTTGCCAAATTTTTTATTGCCGATGAATTATATACCTCCCAGTTTAAAATGATTAATGATCGCTTACGAAAAATATTACTCGGGCAAATGAGAAATCGAGTCCACCGTGGTCAAGACTACAAAATCTCAAATAACTCTTTCCGATCTGAAAAATAAATAGAATCCGATTACCATCTTCAAATTGAAAACTAGGTAAACTCATTAAAACGTGCACCCAACTGTAAAAATGATACCAAACAAGCATCGCAACGAAGACTCGCACAAAAAATGAAAAATTTGCGTGTATAAGTGGTGTACGTGTGTGTGTCGTGCGCGAATTTACAAAACGACGATGTCCGAGAGTGACTGGCATATGAAGAAAGCGATGTCGTGAGAAGCCAATCGCTCGGTCGGTTGGTCGGTCAGCGCGCGCGCGCAAAACCGGTCGTTATGGAAGCACTGACTTCGACGTCGGCGTCGGCGGCGGGAAGTCCGTTAAGGCATAATCGCTTATCGGAGTCATGCGACCCATTCGTCGAATGCACTGCCTATTTCTAAGTTTCCCTTAACTACCGTCTAAAGTCGTTTTGCGCGCTCGCTCGCCTCGAAGCAGTCTCATCATTGCAGGCCAACAGATCTCTATACGTATATACCCGGGGAGAGCGTGACATAAAGGTTACATACATGCTCGAAGCTATATGTGTACATATATATATACATATACATATATATGCAAACATTGACTCGTAAAGCGTACCAAGCCATACTGCGTGGTACGAACTTCGAGATAATGTTTTGACATTAGACCTGGCGGTGGCGGCCGATGCAACTTTACGAACGTGTTCGATTTTCTGTTACGAATACTTACCTGAAAACCTCTAAAAGTCGCCGATGGCTTCGATCTTGGAGCTGTGTTATATTTAAATTTGCACAAGGTGAAGAGTGATTATTTTCATATAACCAGTTTCGGGCCGCGGCATCTTTATATGCACTTGAGCATACAGCCGATTTCTATATAGGTAAACAAATCCCTATACACTCGCGGAATTTTCATTTATTCAAAATGCACAAAAATTAATTGACTTATCCTTTTTTCTTTTGGTCGAAGAAAAGGATCGCTACAAAGGACAAACTGCCATAAAATCAAGAGTAACATCATCCAGCAAAAATGTTGTTATTGCAATCAATATCAAGCACCTATACTGCATTCTTCTTTAACAGCGAATTAGCCGTGCGCATCTCTCGCGAGAGGGGGAAAATTTCTCCCTCGCACACACATGCAGCTCCGAGCGGCTCGTCCAGGCAGATCTAAGGTCGACGAATTGAAAATGACCGGCAATAAAATTATGAGCCAATTACCTTGGATATCTTGCAGTGCAGGCTCACTTATACACACACTGTAAACTACAGCTATGCACCGAGAAAGCGAGCGAGAGCGAGAGAGAGAGGAGAGTATCAAATCTCATCGATATACACGGTGCAAAAGCGATCGCAAGGTCCGCTATACTATACATGTACATAGTGTGCCGCGCGCGCGCTTCGTCGCGTGATACCCAGTCGCAATTACCCCAGCGAAAAAGGAGCTTGCTGCTGCTGCTTGGTAGTAGTGGTGGTGGCTCACTAGCTGGGCGGCCCTGTTCTCGCTTTAGTGCGCCTTGGTCGTTAGGCCTATCGTGCACGTAAACGCTTCGCGTTTTACCTACTTACTCGTTATGAGCGATGCCGCGCCGCCGCCGCTGCCGCCACCGACTCAAGAGAGCGCGTGCGAGGAGATTTTCGAGGCGACGATGATGACGAGGATGACGACGCTGTAGGATGGAAAAGTTCTCTCTCTCTCTCTCCCTCACTCTCTCACTGTGTGGGGGGAATATCCCACTAACGTGCAGGAGCCAATCGGTTGCGAAGCCGAGTCTGCACACCTTCGTGCTAAAATATCTGTCTCTCATTTCGTGTGCCTTGACTGATTTCCTTCTTTTTCTTTTTAGGTCTTTAAAGAAAAAAATTGTACGGGTGCATAGCTTATTAGTGCCGAGGCTCGAAAGTTGATTTTTCTGTCGTTTTGTAGGAAGCCTCGTAATGGTGTATAAATCGTTTCCAGATAACATTGCACTATATAGGAGTTCAAAATATGCAAATTTTAGAAATTGTTTTGCGATGTTATGAATAAACGCATTAGAGTGATCGTACGGAAAAATTGGTATCATAATATTCGACTTTGTTTCCAATATTACAGACAAGTGTAGTTAACAACAATATTTCAAGTTAATTATTAACTTTAAAACTATCATTTAGTTATAACACTTTGGTCATATAAATACCTACAACTTTAAAGGAGTCCCTATTTATAAATTTGCGTCGTCTGTAGTGAAATCAACAAGATCACAAAGTAGAATAAATATCGAAGTAAAAAAAAAATTAAAAACCACACCGCGATGACGTCCATAAAATCTTCACAGTCTTTGTCGAAATACAATTTGGTTTTTTATGCTGTATAAGTGTATAGGTGCGGATCAACAGTCTCAGGTGAGATAGAGAACGCAAAAAAGCGATCTTGGAATCTCTACATATTCGAGCTCCTTACATAACGCATACAAAATCAACCTATACGTCAGTCAAGAAAGTATATACGGCGTCTAGTTGAAACGAGATATCAATAAAGGATCACGTCAAAATTCGATGACCTCTGTCTGTCGATTAAATTTCACATTCACGCCGCAGGTAATCTATTATAAAGTCATTACGGGGCACCCTGGCAGCGGCGGCAGCAGCGACGGCGGCAGCGGCAGGTTTATATGTATATATATCGATACTCATTCGCAGCTCCCAAAGATACCGATCTTTCGAGATAGAAAAGCATTGCGCAGCAGCAGCGACGGCGTTCGCGTATACATTGCCTATACAGAACTCGCGCACACCACCGGATCTCATGAAAGAGTTGCCGACACTTGGGGACGTAAATTAATCGCCTCTCGCGCGATTAGCTGCTGCTTCATATCGTCTCGGGATCGACTGCACTTTCTCACGGTATGATCGGCTTTCGCGTTCGCAGCTCGCTTCTTGTAACTCAATGTGTCTTCCTTTGACCGCTGACGATTTCATTAAGCCTATATCCGTGTATATATTAGAAACTGCTTATGTGAAAAAAGAAGGACTCGAACAATTAAATACCGAGTTTCATACGTCGGTTATTAATTATGTGCTTCTTTTAGCTAATGGCTATTTCTGTTAAAAATAAGATTAGATCTAGAGTTTGTTCACAGCTATACCTATGTGTGATTCATTCCTGTCAGTAAACTGTTTTATTTGCATAATTTGTGGTTGCGATGATACTTGGTTCTTGAGGTATTTGCTTTTCTCTATTGTACTAAAATGTATATTGAAAACATATCGGTATAAAAGTACTTTAAAATTTTAATCATTGTAAATTCAATTGAGAACAAATTAAAATTCAATTTTATTCCCACGTCAAAGCAGATGCAGTATTATAAAATGTTGAGTTACAATTATGTTAACAAATAAATCACCAAGCCGCGTGATATAATTTAAACGAAAACTTGTCTTGGAAACCCCCATATTCAGCCTGGTACATTTTAATTTCGAATCGCGAGTTCTTTTCGTTTTCTATATACAACCGATCCCATGCCATATTATATCCGCTCGATTTCATTGTTTTGCAGTCGCTCGAAAAGTGTCGGCCCTTGCACGCGCGCGCGATACTCTTAAGCGATGATAAATTGGGCCGCCGTGGTTTTTTCGATTGCCGGCGGAAAAATTGTAATCGCGCAGCAGATGTTGGCTTTATTAACCCCGGGGACCTGCCCCTTTTTCTGATCACATGCGTGAGGGCAGTTATCTCCTCCTCTCTTTCTCTCTCTCTCGCTCTGTCTCTCTTTCTCGCGATTCTTTTCGGGATTGATATGCCAATTAAGTCGTACCTCGGGGGCGCGAGCTCTCGCACAAGAGAGAGAGAGAGAGATAGAGAGAGATAGAGAGAAGGAGAAAGAGAGCTCCGGAGCCACGCGTCTGCAGCCACAGGGTCGCCAGCTCTCGCAGAATGTTATTCTTCTCTTTTTGTTGTTTTATGCCGCAGCCGCAGAGAGTGAGAGAGAGAGAGAGAGAGAGAGAGAGAGAGAGAGAGAGAGAGAGAAAGAGAGCCCCGACCAACTCAAGAGCCGAGTCCCGACGTCGCCGTCGCCGCCGCCGCCAGTCGCTCTATAATTACCTTGTTTATTCATTTTCTTATTCTAATGTATACATTGCCGAGCGCGAATTCTAATTGACTCTCCTGTACGGCCCCAAACGTCCGAGCCTTATACTCTCAATTTAATTACTAGACAATAATTTAGTGCGGCGCACTCGTAACGAGGATGTTTTATATGAATAAGAATATCGTAATTGATATTTTTATTTAGCGTGCAGTGCCTTCTGATCCGTGGAGAATCTGTGTTCACTTAAAATTTAGTAAAGAAGGTTTGATCGTGTTTTGTATTATAAATAAATAAATATATATATACATATATATATATATATTAATATTTTTTACTTCAAAAACAAATATATTATAAAAGTTTAGAAAAGAAGATGACTTTTGTATAATCTATTTGGGAAGACGTCTACAGATGAAGATCATAGCTATATAAGACTTGATTAAAAATCGACGTTAACACAATGCACACCATCGGTCATTTCAAGCTATATAGGCAAAACTCATAACGTCGCAGGCGTGTAGCATCAGCCCGCAAACTTTCTCCTGCCGCTCGTGCCGGATCCTTAAAATGACAGTGCCCTTCTCTTTTCCCGCAAGAAACAATAAAGAAAAATCATAAAGACACCGAGAGAAACAAAAAAGCCCAAGAGCAGCACGAGGAAAGGGAAAGAGCGAGTAGCTGCTTCTCAGGGAGAGGAAAGAGAGAGGGACGCGCGCGCGCACAGTATCGTATTTATCGACAAGAAATGCGTTATCGCAGGCAGCGGATCTTTCGCGAGAAGCATCGCTCGGTCGTTCGGGTGGTACCAATTTGTTTGTCCCTTTATCACGCGTCATCTGCGCGGAGATAGAGCCAGAGAGAGAGAGAGAGAGAGAGTCCAGGACGACCCGACACCAACCGAGGGTTGCAGTGAAACTTGGCGCACTGAATGGAGCCGCGCGCTCACTCGCGAGAAACCGAGTGACACCGGAGCACAATGGGAACAAAAGCGCGTGGCGCTCTCTCTCTCTCTCTTACTCACTGGCTCGCGAAGCTTTCTTTGGATCGCGCACACACACACACACACACACACACATAGACTCGGCAAGGTTTTGTTTCATTCCGCGGGGAGGACGCAGGCCGCGCTATTTGTTATGCATTTTGAGCCTCGCCGATTTCATCTTGGCGATTTTTCTCTGCCTCCGGGATGCTGGCGCAGTGCAGCGATAGCGCCTGGGGGACGACTGTCTTTTCATTCTTCCTCTCTCTCTGCTTGGATCTCGCTGACGCGAGTGAGCGCTGCGCAATTATTCGCCGAATGTTCGCGCGGGGATCGCTCGGCTATATTATATATATATAAGAGCACGCGCATATCGTATCCATGAAGGCGGACTGCAGCACACAGCAGCCGACTCTCTGCGGACAAAAGCTGACTGACACATGAGAAAAGCTGCTATTGCTCGCGCTCAAGCTCGATTGTTCGTTCTTTCAAGCGTTTTCCAGGTAATCCATCGGTGACTTTTGTGTACAACGTGTATACTTAAAGGATGAGAGGACTGCAGTAAGATATTGTGTTTATGGAAGCTTACGTCATGGGTATACGATATAGAAAAGGAAAAGAATAGACGAGGCGTAATACTAACGTTAAAAGCAGTCGTGTTAAATTTTACACAAGGTGATCAAAGCGTAAAACATATAAAATATCTGATCGTGTGAAAAATTTCATTTAATTAGTCACAAGTGAAATTTAGGTAAATAGTCCATCACATTAGTACTATAAAGAGTAATACTTCTACCACTCTTGCAAAGTAAGAGTTACTCTTTCACATTGAGAGAGTTATTATGATAAACGTATTTATTAACATCAATATATGAAAATTAAAATTCGTATGAAAACAATTATATACGTTTGAAGCCTATAAATACTCTATGTAATGACGACATTAAAAGCCTCTTATTTCAGTTTTAGTCGAACAGAAACAAGATCGTGGGAAGCATTTCAACGAACGCATAATCTTGAACAATTTAAGCATGCACTTTCGCAAAAACGATAACGCAGACACATACATATATCGAATTAAAATTTCAGATTTATAATACTCGCGACGCAACTTGAAACGGTCCAAGGAAAACGCAGAACAATGTCCACAATCTTTCATTATCTCAAGCAAATCCAACAGTATCTATAGACACGCTTGGTCGCCTATACACACACACATATGTGCGTTCACGCACGCACGCATCTCGTGCCAGCAAAAAAGCTACATCTTCGCAACTCCGACTGTGCCATTATATCTCGGCTCTCTATCTGACGCGTCTTTCTTTGTCTTTCCACTCTCTCTCTCTCTCTCGCTCCTTCCATCTACACATCCCGTACGCTCGAGTCTCTGTCGCGGAAGAAAGCCTGGACGCGACTTTCTCTCTCTCTCTCTCTCTTGCATGCGCTGTAGACTATGTTCCCGCGTGCTGGGCAGGACACGGGCTGATCTCGGTGGATGCTGTATGCGCGCGTGTGTGTGTGTGTGCGGGGCGGTGCCGTGGCCGATTGACTGCGCGGGATGACATTAACAGTTATTAAATCAAGATACGCGAGAGGAACGCGCGCTGAATTTCTCCCCCGGCCGCGCGAGAGATGAAATAATAATAGTGGACTTTGCACAACAAATACATCGTGACGCTGCGGCAGAGTATAACTGGGGTTCTCGTGTTATATATATATATATATATATATAGAGAGAGAGAGAGAGAGAAGCGGTATGGACTGGTTGTAATCACGAGGTTCATGGCGGCGGCCGCGCGCAAGGGGCACGGCACGATGCCGCCGCCGCCGCCGCCGCCGCCGCCGCAGCAGCAGCAATCCACAGCAACGATGACAAAGGCTACAGTGGCGCAAAATGACGAATAGCTTTTCGCTCTTCGATTCTATTACCTGTGCTTTTATCATCTGTTAATACCTGTTCGCCCCGCGCGCTCCTTTTTTGTTCATGCACTGCAGATATAGTATTTAATTTGCGCGGATTTGCCGCGTCGAGCCATGCTCAATTAATTGTCATTCTATAATGCATTTCATTAATTTGCGTATAACATAATTGATTTATAAATTGTGGCCAAAAACTATACAATATGCAGTACTGACGAAATTTCTGAGCTAATGTTACGGATTATTGATGTGAATGTATGACCGTTTCACTATGTGGAATGAGATTCGTGATTGTTGACCGCGCCGGAACTCGGCTATTTTTGGCATGTGTAACTCTTCGCGTACACATGTAGAATTTCCAAGAAAATACAAGAATTACCTCTGATTTGCAGCTCGCCCGAAGTGCTCGAAACTCTATATAGGCTTGCGACAGTCCACCGTCCGGCATTCATTGTTTCTCCGCACAAGCTAAAATATTCAACTTTGCGGCCGCAGCACTATAAGCTACCGACTATGGGTGTCTACCTCCGCGACTCTTTCAAATTACTCTCTGCATTTAAAAATCTCGCTCCAATATACCTCGTACGCGAGGGCCTATATATGTACATATATGTATATCCCGGTGCAGCGAATTTCGAGTTTCAATTACGAATTGCATAAATCCGAGGGAAGGCGGCCGCATTGACGCACACGTATAGGTATATATATATATATATGCGGGGTACACGAGATAGGGTATCCGGTGACCGAATATACGCGCGTACATATACACTTTTCGTGTGGTGGCTTATGCCGGCATGGCTGCACTGCACAGCCTCTATCTCTCGCTCGCTCTCGGCGAAATTACAATCATTAGGGAGGGACCACTTATTTTGCGCGCTGATCCACCGCCGCTCCGTGCCTCGTCCTTAGTTATAATCCGAGGTGCGCGTATATATATGTATGTACAGCGGTGTCCGTCGCGCGCAGCGTCTATATACGTGCGTTAGCGCAATTTTTGCTAAATTAAACGCGCCGAAATCAATTACGCGCGACCCGCGTCTCTCTGCCTATACACTCGGCCTCCTGATGTGTATGTAACTATAACGTGGATATATTCGTATATAGCGTGTGCGGGACTCTGTCCGAGTTTTCGATCGTAAACGTAAACGCGCGAGCGAATATCGTTTATGCCCTCGTGTATTGCATTATGATGCGCAGGCGATAGCTGGGCTGTGGGGAATAAAAAGTATATCTTGAGGTATAACGCGCGCATAAAGGAAAATGGTTTTCGATGGCTTATGCACGGTGCATATGCGCGTGCATGGTACACCTTTTTTTTGGTGGTTGTGCGCAGTCTCGTGCAGCCGCATATGCTTGATAATGCTTTCAAAGCACAAAGTTAAAGTAATCATCCTTATTGATAATTCGTTATTTATAGGGATGCGTCGCATTATAGGGTGCATTGATCAATGAATCGTTTCTCGGAGTTTACTCCAGATCTGCATTGGCTCGAACAGTATTAAATGTACATATATTCCTTAAATGAGGTATACATAAGTCAAGACTACTAAAATGATATTTCACGAAGGAAATTATTATTAACAACTCATGTAAATTATTAAAATAGAAGCAGTTAGGACTACTTATCTCTGACGTATATAATCAACACGAGCCGTCAATTATTCAACAATCTCCCAAAGCGTATAACAAGTTTTCGCGTATACAAGTGGCTTTGTTCGTGAAAGGTTAAGCATGATTCGCTGCAGGAGGACATATTTTTATACGTCGTGCAGAGTCGGTATAAGTGCGCCTCGACACGGAAACAAGTAAACGGATTTATGGTCGCGCACGTAAGAGGGGACACACGGTATAAAGCTAAGCTTATCCGAGCGAAGGAAGGCCGCTTAATGGCGAGCAGCGTGATCGATGAGCATCGAGATGGGTCAAGGAGCTGCGCGACGCGCCGACTCTTAAGGACATCGCAGTTCAGGATCGCCTAGTGGCTCGATATCAATTTTTTTCCTCAGCGTATATGCATCGCATCCTCGAAAGCACCACTTTGAACTTTGACCGGAGACCTTATACGTGTGCGGGTGTCTGCTGAAGGATATCCTCGAGAGATGTTAAGATTGGATTTGATCGATTTCGGTGTGATTATGTTGACTGAGTAGGAGAGGCTTCAAATCTTCGAGCTAGCTGAATTTCGATGAAGGAATTGAAGGTTGGTATGACTTTAATTTTCTATAGAGCATCTGGATCATATTTCAAGAAAGTAGCTTCCAAAGCTATTTTTTATAAGAGATATATAGCAATTCTTTATTATAATTTTAGAATATAGTAATTCAAGTTACAATAAGATAATTGTAATGAATGTATAAGATTTTAAACGACTCACAGAGAAATATAATACAATTTTTTCAATATCCTTAAAAAATAAAACACCTATTACACAAATGTCAAAAGTGCCTTCTACATCTTTTATTACAAAGTATATAAAAAAGACAGCAGTAGAGTGTACCTTCATAAAAGAACAAAGCCAGTCCTAAAGATTCACAACATTGGCATTAATAAAACCTCAGCGAAGGGACAAGTCGAATGAGTTATACGGTCAAGTCACCCCATGGCAATCGTTTCCAGGACGAAATTGCAATCAATTCGGTGCAGGTGCAAGGAACACCGATTGCCGACCACAAGCGTTAAAACTTTCGCCGCGGACATTACGGGCACGACGTGCGCAATAAGAAGAAAACCGGCAGATACATGACTCAGTTAATAACCATGATTTTTCACTTTTATTTTTTCACTTTAATTTAATTGAATAAAATCGTGTCATTACTTTCACAATTGAAAAATTAAACTTTGGAGCAATGCATAACTTTAATTTCGGTTATGAATACTGTTGTCCCCGTATATAGTTTATTCTTACATCTTATCAATCAAGAGTCCAAACGAAAAGAAAACAGCATCATTTTAAAAATTTAATAGTGATTTGTTAACTTTAATAGTAATAAATTAACATTGTTTTTTATTTTTATTTATAAATATTTGTGACATCTCTAAAATTATTTTCCTCTAATTTTTTTAAAGTAAAGATCTTAATCTTTACGTAATTTAACTATATCGATGATATGGTATGACTATTTAATCAAATAAAACATCAAAATTTCCATCAACTAATCTTGTTACACCCCATGCATTCTGATAAAATCTCCTAAAATAATATTTTTAAGAGAAAAACTTCAAAATCAATTTTAAGGTAATAAAATAAGGTAATAAAACCTGAACAATCGAGACCATTGATTGATTAATCATAAAGTAAATAACTCAACATATAGATCTATTTATAAACTCCGTGTACTTATTTATACAGACTTGAGGAAACGATTAAATGCGACAAAATTAATGTAAAGAACAGAAATATTATACGAATCCGATGAAAGATCCAGATAGTCTATTTGAAGTCGGAGATCAGTATCGCAAACACAGTTAGCTTTTCAATTTCTATAACTCTGTTTATTACTTTTACAGATAATCTACTATATATATATATATATTAAATAATTTCTTGATAAGCAACCCAGTTCGTAATTAATTTTGAATGATTTTAACATTGACTAGCAATTCAGTATGATTTTTAAACTTATATACACTAGATTTATAATATGATTATAATTATTCTTTCGCTATAAAATAGCTTTATCTGTTAGTATGTGACAGAAAAATTATAATGGATTATTATTTCTTATTCAAATATCTGTAAATATTGCAAGAAGATACTTAATTTTTTTAGACCCTTCAAACTGAAAAATGTAATTATTAAGGACTTACATTAATAAGAACGCAATAGTCTTAGCATATTGCTCATGTAAGTATTACCAAGCTGTTCAAACTTTTCTCAGTTCGTTTCGAATTTATTATCTAATTAAAGATTGTTAAACAGAATGCAAAAATTCAATCGCATTAAAGCTGCTTGAAAAAGATTATAGAGCAAACTCGTTTCTGTATGCGATACAACTAATTATGGGAATCTGTAATATAAACGTTTTCAAAGACCCATCCCATCATAATCATACTGCATTTTAGTTTACTTACAAGAATTACTCGGTAAGATCCAGATAAATAAAAGGTATAAAATCAATTTCATCGAATAGTAACTGTACACATGACGTAATATATTAGTGATGACTTTTATACTGACAAAAAAAGGTCTAAAATATAAAATCCTTGCGAGCGATCGGAAAAATTCATTTTCCCACAATTAAAATGCACGAGTCATTTGGAAAATGAAATAGTGTGAGATTTCACGAAGAAGAAAATCGCGAGTACAGCGCATCGATATCTGCAGTTTATAACCTCGCCCTGATTTCTCTGGTTTTATTCGTATAGACTCCGCCGCTGAACATCTAGTAGAATTTTACTTACGAGCGTCGAGAAAGTTTAAGATGCTATTTGTAACTCGCCTAGCTTAGCGCGCACACTTTTTTAATGGCACGTACGAGATTTGTCAGCATAAATAAAAGCTTTACATGTTCGCGTGCGCTCGTACTTAGTTCAAATTCAATTACCGACATCAAATAAAGATGTTGACGCGGCATTAACTCTTCATTTTAAAGCTTTCGCAAATTCTGCGCAGTAGTTTCGAGTTGACTTTGCATAATACGAATTTAGAAATCTAATTATATGCTTATACGGTTGCGTGGTTATTGCGATTAAAAATCGATCGATACTGTTTTTTTTTTCTTTATAATAAAAATAAATTCTTTAATGTTAAAAATAATTAATAAATCAGATGATTCATTCCGCGTGTAGTAATTCTCAATGCCATTAGCATTGCGGGTCTACGGAAAGGCAATAAAATGTCCATTAAATTTACTATGAACCGTAAATTTATGTCTTCAGCTTTTGCTGAACCGTCGAAAACGTTAAGGGGATGTGCGACCCTCGGAAAGATTCCTACCTTACCGGTAGTGTCCGTAATTTCGTATTGAACAAAATATATAAAGATAGCTATTAATTTTCGGAAAAAACGCTCTGTTACGACCTCAGAAATGATGTAAACATTATGTCATTGCAGTTTCATAAAATTCCATGCAGGATTCCCGGAGATTTTC
>UELV01165961.1:0-10318 GCA_900490015.1 Megastigmus stigmatizans | reverse complement strand
ACTGTTACCTGTTCAATAACCTGCTCAGTTTCTTGGGGCTTACCATATTCGGTTACAGGTAATATTCCAGTTGTTTCTTCGAACACAATTTCTTCTTCAGGGGCTTCATTGATTATTGTAACTGGAGCTTTACCCTCTTCCTCTACTGTGATTATTTCCGTTACTTTTTGCTTTTTGTCTTTGATCTTTTTCACCTGTTTCTTCGTAGTTCTCTTAGGTTTACCTTCTGCGGTAACTTCCTGTAGGACTGATACCTGTTCGATAACCTGCTCAGTTTCTTTAGGCTTCCGTGTCTTTGGTTTCGGTAGTAAATCTGTCACTTCTTCGAAGACTATTTCTTCTTCTGGAGCTTCTTCCACAGTCGTAACTGGAGCCTTGCCCTCTTCCTCAACCGTTACAGTTTCTGTTATTTGCTGTTTCTTGCCCTTGATTTTTTTCACTTTCTTTTTCGTTGTCTTTTTATCTTTGCCGTCGGGCGTAACTTCCTGTACCACTGTTACCTGTTCAATAACCTGCTCAGTTTCTTGGGGCTTTCCAGATTCGGTTACAGGTAATATTCCAGTAGTTTCTTCGAATACAATTTCTTCTTCAGGGGCTTCATTGATTATTGTAACTGGAGCTTTACCCTCTTCCTCTACTGTGATTATTTCCGTTACTTTTTGCTTTCTGTCTTTGATCTTTTTCACCTGTTTCTTCGTAGTTCTTTTAGGTTTACCTTCTGCGGTAACTTCCTCTAGGACTGTTACCTGTTCGATAACCTGCTCAGTCTCTTTAGGCTTCCGTGTCTTTGGTTTCGGTAGTAAATCTGTCACTTCTTCGAAGACTATTTCTTCTTCTGGAGCTTCTTCCACAGTTGTAACTGGAGCCTTGCCCTCTTCTTCGACCGTTATAGTTTCTGTTATTTGCTGTTTCTTGCCCTTGATTTTCCTCACTTTCTTTTTAGATGTCTTTTTATCTTTGCCTTCGGGCGTAACTTCCTGTACCACTGTTACCTGTTCAATAACCTGCTCAGTTTCTTGGGGCTTACCATGTTCGGTTAGAGGTAATATTCCAGTTGTTTCTTCGAACACAATGTCTTCTTCAGGGGCTTCATTGATTATTGTAACCGGAGCTTTACCCTCTTCTTCTACTGTAATTATTTCCGTTACTTTTCGTTTTTGGTCTCCGATTTTAGTCACCTTCTTTTTTGTAGTTTTTTTATCTTTTCCTTGTGGCGTAACCTCCTGAATAACTGTGACTTGTTCTGTTATTTGCTCTTTTTCTTTGGGCTTTGTTTTCAGTATATTGTTATATTCAGGTGTTATTTCGTCTTCTGTGCTTTCTTCTACTTCTTGTATAATGGTTGGGGTTATTTCTTCTACATCTGATATTCCAGTAATTTCTTCTATTGTCATAAACTGTTTCTTTGGTATTATTGGTAAAGCTGATTTCACGTTTTCTATCTCCTCTTCAATTACTACTACTCTTTCATCTTCGGATGATGGTTTCTTCCGTTTTATAATAGTTTTCTTCGTTTTTATTGCCGCATTTTCATCATTACTTCCTCTTCTGAATTTAGTTGTATATTCTTCTGTTACTTCTGAGTCAGACTCGGAACTTGCATGTTGTTTGATTGTGAATTTTGGCTTTTGTTTGTTTTGTGTATTTGTGATGTGTTGTTGCAGTGGTGCTTCTGTGGTTTCTGAAATGTAGATAATTAGTGTAATTTGATAATGTTTTTGTAGTGATTTAGTATTATAGTTTGTTGGGCTTCTTAAGTTTTTTTTTCGTAAATTAATGCTTTCTTTTATTAGATGGGTAATGCTTTAAAATTGTTACGCGTATCAATCAACTTTTTTGATCATGTGTTTTTTGCTCGTTACCCTTATTACCTTGTATGTTGAACTTACCGTATACCTTTTATCTTTTTATTAAATACTGTTATGTTATGTTTTGCTATTACGCAATATAAATTTTTTAGTTTGAATATAATTACATTAGGTGTAAATACTTAAGTTGTCATAATGAATTAATTCGTATTGTGTAATTCAGTAAAATTATTTTGGACTTCTGTTGTGTCTTAAATTCTTAAATAATTCAAGAATATACTGGTTTCTTTAAAAATATTCTATAAAAAATAATAATTATTGGTTTTATTATATTTTGGTTACTCGAAAATGTAAAAAATTTGTTATCAACTGATTTGAATTGATATATTTAAACGTCTCTAGAAGATTAGAATGATCGGTCTTGAATTGTTTTATACTACACCCTGAATCATTATTATTTTTCCTTCTTTATATTTATGTATTAATATAATGAAATAAATATTATCAGTGTTCCCTGATAGAGAATTATCTAGATTTATCAGGGCGCCTCGATTAAACTAGATAAATTTCTACCACGGTCTGTATGAAAACATATGCATTAATATTTTTTTCCTGAATTTTGTCGTTCGAATAGGATAATGAAAAAATGTTATAGTTATAGTATATATCTTATAGTTTTATATCGACCATTTATTATAATGTATAAGTAATTTTGATTTTAAACTGTGTTAAATTGAAATGAACCAGGAATGTAAATAACTATATTAAATTAGATTTCTTTTGAAATAAGAAATAGTAAGGTTTGCTTTTATATAGAGTGAATAGTTAATTTATATTCGACAGTACGAACTACATATACTAAATTTTTTATAAAACGGAATTTGATGCCAAAATCTACTTAACGACTATACGATATTATTCATTAATTTCATAAATTAGTAGGCTTGTGTAAATAAATTTATTTAAAATTGCCTAATTTATTTATAATAAGATAAGGTATTAAATGAAATATTAATTTATTGCAAAACAAACAAAACAAATTATTTATAACAAATCATTGTAACTTAAAAGTCGGTGCGTGTGTGTACGAACACATGTTTAGTACTTAACTTTTATAAAATATATTGCGTAATACATTGAATTGTTTTTATAAATTATATGTTCTTGTATTCGTATGAAAGACTTGAGCGTGTGATACTTACCAATATGTTGCAAGTGATCCACCTCTAATGATATTTCAGCTTTCTTTGCAAGTGGTTGAGTGCTTTCGAATATATTTGTTTCAGTTACTCCTATGCTCTGTTCTGATACAACAATACTGTGTTTAATGTCTGTAACTTCTCTTGCTGTTTTACTTGTAAACTGACTAGATGTGAATTCTGTTATGGATGATTCAGGCAGTGTTTCCGATTTGATCGCGACTTGTGTTTTTGTAATTTCTACTTCTGGTTTTACCTCTTTATCGACTTTTATTTTAATTTCGTTTAACTTATCTTCATTCGTAATTATTTCGGTCACTTGTACACCCTCAGATGTTTTATACCCTATTTCTGCTAAAGCTGGTGATGCTTTCTTTTCTGTATTAAAAGATTCTTCACTTTCTTGAATAATAATTTCGCTGTTTTGTAGGCTTTCAAATGGTATTCGTTCAGAATCAATATGACTTGTTTCTGGGATTAATTCGATTTCAATGCTTTTTGTCGTTATAGATGCTACAGTTTCTGATACTTGCGGTACTGTTTGTCCTTCTAAGTTGATATCAGCATGATAGTTTTGTCGAGTATCTTCTACTGTTAATAACGATTCTTTTTCAGCACATGTTATTTCTGTTACAGATACTGTTTCAATTTCTTCTTGTATAGACTTTGCTTCAACTTCTTTATGTATGTATTTATCCACTAAGTTTTCTGCATTGGTAACTGCAATTATTTCTAAATTTTCTGGCACGTCAATAGTAGAAAGCTGTGGCCTAGCTTTTGATTCTGGTAATTTTTCGTATCTTTCAATAGATTGCTCTTTTTCATTGGTTATCATTTCTGTTATTATTAAAGCGTTCATTTTTTCAATGCTTGTTGAGCTCAATTGTTCTATAACTTCTTCTTCACTTGGTAAATCTTTTGTTGATAATGCAGTTTCGATTTCCCGCTTTACAGCTACAACGTGACTATTTATAATACTTGATTCAGCTTCTTTTTGCTCTGCCACGAATGTTTCGGATAAAATGGTTTCTTTTTCATTAGATTGAATTTGTGTTACTGTAAGCGGAATAATTTCGTCTATGCTAAGAGTACCAGTTTTAGTTACTGGAGTTTCTTCTTTCATAAAATCGGTTTCACTACTTAACGCTATGGTTTGCATAACTTGAGCAACATCTTTACCTAAAATACTTGATTCTGCTGTTTCTTCTTTCGGAATAAATGAGTGTTCAAATGTGGTTTCAGTATCGTTCATCAATGATTCTGAAACTATAATTGAGCTCAGTTCATTGATACTTAACTCTCCCGTTCTTGTATCCGGTACTAACTCACTCAATTGTTCTACATTTGCCGTTGCTATAGTTTCTTCCGTTTGTACAGCAGTATTATCAGTATACAAAAGTGATGCCGTTTTACTGCTTGGTAATTCAGATGGTATTAGTAAATTTTCGGATTCATTCGATACAATTTGGGAAGTAGTAACAGCTGTAAGTTCTTCCAAATGAGAAACAACTTTTTCTTCTGCTGGTTTTTGCAGTTTATCTAATTCTGTTGTGTTTGTAATACCGTAAATTTCAAAAATTTCACTAGCTTCATTACTTTTGACATTTGAAAGTGCTGTTTGTTCAGCAGGGGTACTGATTATCTGAAGTAATTTTTCTGATTCGTGAGGTACAATTTGTGAAACCGTTGATGATGGCAATGAGTCTTGTATATTTATCTGTATTGTTTTTTCATCTGGTGTTTTATGTGTATCAAGTATTTCAGTCCTGAAGCTTGTGGTAATTTCTGATATTTCTGCCACTTCTCTACCTGATAATTTTGAATCGGCTTGTATCGGTTGTAAGTTTTCTGGTAAATCTAAAGATTTTTCTGTCTCAGCTATTGTTATTTCGGTCGTTTCAGCAACATCTCTCCCTGATATACTCTTTTGGATAGTTTTCGTTATAGGTAACTCCTGAGATAAAAGTTCTTGTTCTTTTTCGGACGATTGAGTTTGTGAGATAATGATTGAATGAAGTTCTTCAACATCTGGTTTACCGTATTTCTCTTCTGCTTGAGTAGGTTTCAATAATTCTTCAACATTAGATATTGTTACTACTTCTGTGGTTTCTGCAATTTCATCGCCTCTTAAGCTAATAGACACGGTTTTCTCCGTTGGTATTTCAGCATCTTGTAAGGATACTCCTTCTTCAGTTACTTGCAAATGGGTTTGAATTAAGGGTTGTAAAATATCTAAACTTTCTATTACTTTTTGCTTTTCAGGGAAAACTTCATCTGAAAGTAATCCGACGTTAGACTCAATCATTAATTCCATGGTTTCAGCTACTTCTCGGCCCTTGAAAGTAGTTTCTGCTGTTTTCTCAATTAATTGTTCTACATGAGGTAAAGTAATTTCTTTTTCATTTGACAATGTTTCTAGAACACTTATAGATGATAGCTCTTGTAAAAGTGTATTGATTTCTTGAGTTTCAGGTAACTCCGATATCGACAGGCTCTCCGTTTTATTAGATGTAATTATTTCAGTAACCTGCGTTGCCTCATGACCAGGCAAATTTAGATTTGCTGATGCTTCTTTTGGAACTTCGATATCTTGAATACGTTCTTCTTGTTCATTTGCTAATGTTGAAGATATAATCAAAGAAGAAAATGTGTCAAATTGTTGTTCACTCTTCTGTTGTTTAGGCACATCATAATCTTTCAATGGTTCAACCTTTGTTAAGGGTATGACTTCTGTAACTTCTGTTATTTCTTGACTTATTATACTTGAATCAGCTATTTTTGGACTTGGCAATTCTTTAAACGGAATATCTATTTCAGAATCTGTTGGTATCGTTTGTGAAACGCAAATTTGATTTAATGTATCTAATTTTTCTTTTCCGTGTTGTATTTCTATTATATCAGATTTTTCATATTCTTCTGCATTTATCAATGATAATATTTCAGTATTTTCAGCAATTTCTCTTCCTGTGATATTCATTGTAGCACTAGTCAGATCCGGACTTTTAATGGCGTGCATTATTTGACTTTCTTCATTTGATAAAACTTGGGATATTATTAACGAGGAATGTTCATCAAGCTTCTGGGAACTTGTTTGTTGTTCAGGAGTAACTTTCGATGGTAGTTCTTCTACGTTAGAAATAGTTGTTACTTCCGTTGTTTCAAGTATTTCATGCCCTTTAATTCTTTCAGTGGCTGACATTGCAACAGGAATTTCTGTGTCTGAAAGTTTCAATTCTGTTTCATTAGCGACAGTCTGAGTGATGTTTAAAGGAACTATTTCTTCAATGTTTGATAAAGCTTCTTGGGATTCAGGTGAAGTATATTTTCCCAGTTTGTCTGTATTAGAAACCGTTATAATTTCGCTTATTTCAGTGGCTTCTTTACTATAAAATTGAGAACTTGCAGTAGACGTTTTCGGTGTTTTATCTTCAACTAATTGCCCTTCTAATTCATCACAAATAACTTCAGAAACAGCAATTGTACTCAGTGTATCTAATTGCAATTTACTTTGATGTTCTACAACTTGATCAAGTTGTAAATTGGTGAAATTATTTAATGGAATTATTTCGGTAACTTCAGCGATTTCACGACTGCTTATAGCAGGGAGAGCATTTCTCTCATCAGGTTTTATCTCATCATACATACTAGTTTCAGATTCATTTAAAATCGATTCTGTAATTATGGGTAGAGGTAATCCTTCTATTTGTTGTTGACTCTTGACTTCAACTGGGAATTCAGTATTTTCAAGATTTTGTACATCATCTAACGCGAAGGTTTCTGAAATTTCTGCTACATCTCTACCATCTAGAAGAGAACTAGCTTTCTTACTATCTGGAACTTCAGACACGCTTAATGAATCTTCTAATTCGTTTGGCACTATTTGTGAGACTATTAAAGGTGATACCATTTCCAATTCTTGCGTTACTTTTCTTTCTGTTGGTAAAACATTTTGTGGCATTTCTTCTAAATTATTTGTGGTTGTAACTTCAAGAGTTTGGATCGCATTACTTTTAATAAGTGTGGTTTCAGCAGTTGTCGTATCAGGTTTGTTAGGAATGGTAAGATTTTCTTCTATATCATTTGATATTGTTTGTATTATTATGGCAGATGTTAAGGTATCGATATTTGCTTTTCCTATGTGTGTTCCTGGAATCTCAAAATCAGAAAGGTTGCCAGTATTTACATTTGTTAATATTTCCGTTGTTTCTGCAATATCTCTACTTAAGACATGAGTTTCTGCAATTCTAGTAGAAGGAGTAGTATCACTAGTTAACGTTTGTTCGATTTCATTAAAAACAGCTTCAGATATAATTAGATGCTGTAAAATATCGAATTTCTCTTTTCCAGTAGCTTTTTGAATAATATCTTCGGTCAAAATTGTATCTGCTGCTGTCATAGGCATTATCTCTGTTGTCTCTGCAACTTCCCTTCCAAGTAAAGCAGGATGAGCTTTCCTTTCAGTAGGAGCCTCTAACTTTACAAGTTCAGTTTCTTGTTCATTGATCATTGGTTGAGAAACTTTTAGTGATAACATTTCTTCTACTTCTTGGATTCCCTTTTGTTCGTGTGGAATATTAGTTTCTATCATTTCATTTAATGAAGCCATTGTTAATACTTCAGAAACTTCTGCAATTTCGTGACCTGTTAAGTCCAATTGTGCTATTTTTTTATCAGGAGTCTCATGCGGTTTAAACACATTTTCTATTTCATTTGCTACAGTTTCAGATACTATTAAAGCCGACAAATTATCTGTAGTTGACTTAATGGTTTGTTCTTCAGGGAATTTGTCTTTCACAAAATCATCAGTGTGGATTGAAGGTAACACTTCAGTAGTTTCAGCTACTTCTCTACCCAATAATAATAACTTGTCTTCCGCAATTTGGCTAGTAGGCTTTTCGACACTGGGTAAATTTGTTTCATTTTCATTAAGTACCACTTCCGAAATCGATAAAGGTACTAGTTCAACAAAATTAGTATTTCCTGAATGTTCAGATAACTTTTTAGAAAAGAATGTGTCTTCTTTATCTTGAGTCATAACTTCTGATACTTCTATTGATTGTAAATTTTTAATATCTAATTTAGCTTGCTGTATTTCTGGTTTGGAAATTTCATCTAATGTTTTTTCTCTTTCTTGAACTATACTTTCGGTTACAATTAAACTGTCTTGTATATCGTGTTTCATTTCTGCGTTTTTGAGATTTAACAACTCCGTTACTTTTTTATCTGGAATATCTACTTGAGATTCAATTAGTGTTGTTTGTAAAGAAGTTTGTTGGGTAATAATGCTAGTAGAAGCATTTTGAGTAACCGTAGTGGGTTTTTCAACGAATTCATCAACACTTTGATTTATTACATGTTCCTCAACTTCAGGAACATAATGTCCACTAATAAGTTCTTTGTGTGCAGATTTTGCTTCTGGTAATATTTCTGTATCATATTCAGTCTCCTTGTCTCCTAGTACAATTGAAGATATAATTAAACTTTGTTCTTCCACGACCGCAGTATTAGCACTAACTTCATTTGGTATTTTATCTTTCTTTAATATGGCTTCAGTTTCATTAACTTGAATTTCCTCTCTCATAAATGTTTCTAATACGATTGGTGTCTTGGTTGCACTATAAAGAGTTGGCTTTTCATCTTTTAGTTCTCCAGAAAGAATATCTGCATTGATTTCTAATTTTTCAGCAACTTTGTGACCCGTGTAATCGACTTGTACTAATTTTTTCTCCGGTTCTTTAAAATCTTCAAGATTTTCTTCCTTGTCTTGAGGAACTATTTCAGTTATAGTAGATACTCCAATACTTTCTCCGATACCTATATTTACTTTATTTTCTGGTATTTCTAACTTTTCTTTAAATTCTTTTTCTTTGTCTGATGTGACTGTTTCTTCTTGAATAATACTTTCATACAACGTGTGTTGTTCGGACGCTGAAACACTGACTGGAGTTTCCGTTACTAAGCTTCCAGCTACATTTTCCGGGGTAATTTCAGTCGATTCGGCAACTTTATGACTATCATATTTAGTTTCAGCAATTTGCGAAGTTATTTCTTGTTTTTCCTCATATTTCTGTTCTTTATCTGAAATAAATGTTTCTGTTACTTCTAAGCTTATTTCTTCTTCAAAGCTTATATCTGATTTCTTTTCATCAGGTTTAACGAAATTAAGTAGCGATGTTTCTTTGTCTGCAGCAGATACTTCCGACATAACGAGACTGTGGAATGGAATATGATCCATAGTTGCAGAAGTTGTTAAAGCTTCTGATGATTCAAAATAGTCAACATTATTATCTGGAGTAACTTCGCTTGCTTGAGCAACTATATGGGCTGTAAGTGTTGTTGTGGCTAATTTTGTTTCTGCTTTGTCAATAGTAGCTAAATCACTTTCTTTTTCAGATGCCTGTACAGTAGAAATAGTCAATGATTCGCCGATTTCAAAATTAATTTCAGCTTTTTTATCCGAAGGAACAATATTAGAAAATGGTATTTCGTTTTCTTGTGAGAGTGTTTCCTCTATTTGAGTTGATTGATAGGGTAATAATGAACTTTTTGGTAATACGTCGTGTACGCTTTCTTCCGGTAAATTTCCTAAGCCATTACTACTTACTACTTCAAATGTTGAAGCAACTCTTTTAATATCATAATCGATAGTAGCTTCACTTGGCTGAGGTTTTTCTTTTTGAGTAAATAATCCTTCTTTATCTTGGGTATCTGTTATTGTAATTTCAATACTTTTTTCTTCCTCAAAAATTATATCAGTGGTTTTGGTTTCAGGTTTAATATCTGATGGTAATGGTGCTTCTAATTCTGAAGCAGTTACTTCAATTTTTTGCGCAATATCAAGGCCACTTTGTTGCGATGTAGCCACTTCAGTTTTAGGGATTTCTTTTTTCAATTCATCGATATTACTTGCAACGATCGTTTCTTGTACTTGTGGTACTTCGTGGCCTATTATTAACTCTTGGAGAGCTCTTTGAGTAGATGGCAAATCCTCTACTTGATAAATGTCCTCCTAAAATGCAAATATTTTGATAAGTTACGTTTAATTGTTTTCTTGTTCATTTCAGTAGACTAAAATTAAAATTAATTTTAAATTTTGATTTATATCAAAAGATTTTAAATTATATATAGCTCAATTAAGAATTATAAAAATATTTAAATCCGATATAAATAATAATTTCTAGTATTCAGGTGACTAAATTATTTAACACTTTAATGGAAAAAGGCATTATGTAAGTTCAAATCAGTATAAGTATTCCTAATATAAAATAATATAAAATATTAAATTATATACATTTATATACTATATATATA
>UELV01165945.1:0-48993 GCA_900490015.1 Megastigmus stigmatizans | reverse complement strand
TGTCTGAACATAGTCGCAGTTATTTCAAAGGCCACACTGTTGAATTGAACGCAAATCGAGTTTGATGCATTTTAACCACGAACTCGTTGTAAAATCAACTATTCATTCATTGACTTGACTATACGTTGTTG
Source organism: Megastigmus stigmatizans (assembly GCA_900490015.1). Classification (NCBI taxonomy): domain Eukaryota; kingdom Metazoa; phylum Arthropoda; class Insecta; order Hymenoptera; family Megastigmidae; genus Megastigmus; species Megastigmus stigmatizans. Next base: position 48,862 of record UELV01165945.1, on the reverse strand, counting down.
AATCAACTAACAAAAAGTTGACTTGACTATAATTTTGTTAAAATAATGGCATGTTTGTTAAGTTAACAATGCTATTGTTGATACAATTGAATTTTTTTCTCTGTGTAATATTCAGATAATGTGAATTATGGAATTAGTATAGATAGCAAAGCTAATATACTGAAATTCTAAAATTTCAAGTACTCATGGTAAAAAATGATCTGACTCTTTAATTGCTGCGAAAAAAGGGAACTTTTTGTTGATCTTTCTCACAAACGGTTCAGTAACAGACGATATGTTCACGACAGTATCAATTTTGCATAAAACAACAATTCCATAGCATCGCCAACGTCAACCAACATAATCAACCCGCTACAGCACGTTCTATAAAAATCTTTCCCTCAGACTGTACAACCAAGAAGACCTTAAAGCATCCTACCACCAAATCCACACATTCACAGAGTCTCGATACCCAGTTACAGCACGTACTGTGACGAACGCACACATGCGCGCATACACACACACACACACACACACACACACACACACGCTGTAGGGTTGATAGTAGGTCCGAGGTATCCCTGGATCATGACTTTAATCCTGTCGGGCAGAGCAAGCAAGAGCTGCGCGCTCCTCCTCCCTCCCGACGTTTCAATAATCCGCGCGCGGCTCGTATCATTTCCAACCCTTTTGCTCCGCACAGCGTGAGCTCCTTCGCAAAATCGTTGCCAAGAGAGAACGAGAGAAGAAGTTACAGCTCGTGTCTCTATATATACAGTAGACCGCGAAACTAATTGCTGAAGGTAAATGCATTAATGCAGGCGAGCCACGGGGATAATTCGCGTCTCTGGAAGACCCCTTTCTCCTCTCTTGGTGTTCTCTCTCTCATCTCTCTCTCTTGCTCTGTGCGCTGAAGGCATTATCGATCCGCGCGCGCGACTAATCAGTTCAACCGAGGCACCAACGCGCGGCTTTTGTTAACGTGATCTTAGGCGTAATGAATGATGGATCGATCTTGATTGATGGCTTCCTGGCAAGCCTGGTGCCAGCAGCATCTCTCTATCTCTCTCTCTCTCAGCTCGCATTGTCAGGTAAATCGCGTATATGTATGAAGGCCCCGTTGCACTTTGGATGGATAAGCTCCCCTTTATTTAATCATTGGCTTGGAGCTCCAACGTGATTTAGGCTTCAATTTGTTATACCAAAATCACTTTTCTGAATAGTTTGCGTAGCAACGGTTTTGGTTGGGAACTACATGCACGAGATTAATTCTTCTTTAAAATAGTACAGAATCTCGAGGTGAAGTGTTAAAGTGTTAAAATATGGTATGCAGAATCATTGACGAATGAATCTGTTCAACAGAGTAAACTATCGCAATAAGACGGACTGTGGCATGAGATCGACCGGGAAAGAGTTTGCAGACACTATGCGATTCCAGTACATGAATATATGCTGGAGCTCGAAAAAAGGCTCCGATAAAGCTGTCTACACCCCCGACTAACCAGCGAACTAACTTCCTCGAGCAAGAAACAAACAAACAGTCTACATGGGAATGGCGTGGCTCGCTTGCCTCTCAGAAAGGCTATAGGAACGATTGCCGGTGCAAAGAAGCATCGCGATGGGAATTTTTACAGCACAACCAGCAGCAAATTGCTCGTGTGCGCTGGTGTGTACGGGAATGCGCACGCATCGATTTTTTTACCACCTCCTCTCTTTTTCTCCTTCACCGCGCGACGACGAGAAGTTGAGCAACTGTGCGCGTGCAACGGACGCTCGATGTGAATATGTATATATATGTATGCGCGCGTTTATACCGGACGCTACACGGATTACGCAACGGATTAAGCGCGAGCTCACGAGACACACGTGCGAACAACGGGCGCAACTCTTTGGCTACACGATACTCGCGCTGTGCACGTGACGCTTTCTCTGCAATTCTCTTTCCCTTGTTTTTTTTTCTCTCGTTTTGTTTTGCTACTATTATCGTTCCACTCACTCCCCCTCTCTCTCGCTCTCTCTGTCTGTGTTTGTGAGTCATGGGGAAGGATTCTGCAGCAGACGATTTATTTGAGCTGTTGTTTCATTGCATTTTTCAAGCGACGTGAAAGGCGCAATAATTTTTTTTTGGACAGCTGATGCATATAGTAAACAAATTTTCGTTTAAATGAGAAGTAATAACTATAAAATATATACTACATAAAATAACGCAATATCAATGTCAAATGTGGAAGATATTGTCATTCGAATTTCCACATTGAAAAATAACTCACAATTTTAAACCATAAAAACAAAAATGAAGAAGATTTACTACAAGTTTTACGATATACTTGAAAACTAACACTCAAGTACCCTCTCCACTAGCACTATTCATGCGTTGTAAAAAAAAATATATAGGAAGAACCGAGTCGCGTGAATAAGTCTGGTCACTTTATCTCCATATTCTCTAAAAACTTTATGAATAATGCCTTTGAACTTGTGGACCATAATTCCCTGAACTACACCGACAAAAGAGTCGTTCGGACGTGTATCGCCGCAGTCGCCGTCGTCGTCGACGACGTCATCGTCCTCGGCGTGATAATACAATATCGAACTGAGCGAGAGAGCTAGAAAGAGAGACAGAGAGGTTGGCGCATGACTGGCGACATAAAGGCAAAGCTTCGTCGCGCGTCGACAGCAAGCGCGTAATCGGAAGCCGATAATGCGCCGTAATGCGGCTAACTGGCTTAGCAGCTGCGCTAGCGATCGGCTTTACATAAGGACATCGCTTTTCCTTTTCGTGAGTATATATCCCTTGTCGAGGAGCGTCCAACAACTTTTTCTTCGACTTCACCGAATGCCCGTATCGATGCTGCATAATGCAGTTAAACTTCAGTAACAAGCACCCAATATATCGTTCTAGCGTATACTGTCAGCAGTTCCCGCAGCAAAAGTCATCGAACTCTTGCAGTGTCATAGAAGTTTAGCAGAACTAGTTATCAACGCTTTATTTGTTGAAGATCCTCTTATTTAATATACAGTTTTACATAATACAGTTTTCTTAGTCAACTGTATATTTACAAGCAGATCTCATTCGCAACGCATAATCATAAAATGGCTTTGACATATGAAATTGTGTATACGTAGACACAAAGCCGTACCAGGCACAGATATAACCTCCACTCTCAGCATTTAGTCCGGCATAGGAACAAATAAAACTTGATCTCTGACTCGTTCTTTCTCATCGATAACAGCGTCGAAACCTGACTCCCTTTCGTAAACTCCTTTGGCTTATTTACCATGAGCGACAATGGCAGATTGTTCTCGCACCCCGAACAAACGATATCACGATAAGGGCTACTGCCAAGGCCTGTGCTATCGTAATTCCGAGCATGACGATTGCCTCTCGCCCATCGCAGCATCATCCCACGATCCCCCTCTCTTCCTTCGCGCCACCCTATCACCAGCAAAACCGTCCTCGAGCTTTGCCCAGTTATATTTAACCGCTCGGCAATGTCGCGTCCCCTGCCCCACTCTCTCGATCCTTATCGCAGTCATAATTTCTCGTGACTATTGGCGATTCTGCTTGCCCTCCGCCTCTCACTGGTTATTGCGATTACTCTTGGTACATCCCCACTGGGGAGCGGAAATTGTCCTAGGAGAATTTCTGACTCTTAAAGGTACGCGCGCGCGCGTGTGTGTGTGTACGTGTGTGCATGTGTACGTGTGTGCACTGTACTTCAGAAGAGCGTCGTTCACGAATGAATTGGCGCACTTTGATGGATAATCTGAGAAGGGGGAAAGGGCAGGGTCAGGCAGTAAAACTGGATTTGTCATGATTCATGGGTTGGGTGGCATCACGTCGAAGATGTGACACTTGTTCAATCTCTAATTTCTAAGCTATATAGTCGTATCTTATTCGTGTTACTGCAGGCATCACTTTACTTTAAACAAAGTTCGTCGACCTTGTTTGATATCTTCCTTCAGATAATATGCGATGACATTAAACATTGATATTACGTTTCATTTTCATTAACAAAGATAGTTTCTCTCTGTTTATGCACTGATCAAGCGTTAGCTTTGCACTCTCGTCTCTCTAACTAAATGATCGTTGGAAACTGGTTTGCCCATCCAACGGATCGAACGGCAATCTATAAAAATGATCGTTTGATCGGCTGGTTCATATCTTCATCTCCTCCATTCCAAATACGCATGCACAATTCCATCTCATCCCTCGTGTACAGTGGAAACCGCATGTATATCGCTATCCAATAGCCCATTCATTGTCGGCCTATAACGTTTGATCAGGTATGTGCGTGTGTGTGTAGGCGTGCGGTGGTGTGTGTTATAGGTATATCGCAAGCGGGCTGGGCACCAAAGAGAGCCGAAGCCTTTGTGTGACGCACTCGACCGCGACGCAATTATAATCGACATCCTGGCGTGGCTACGCGCGGCGAGTAGAGGATTGACAGGTTCGGCTCTATCCCACAAGTATACATACGGCGAGACACCCGCGTTAATGGAATGAATTTGGCCCTCTATCGATTGCAGTAGCAGGAGCAGCAGCAGCAGCGCGCAGCACCGCCACCACCAGCAAGAGCTTTCTCGTCGTCGCGTCCAAAGTATATACACGTGACCACGCGCCGAAGCGTAGGTCCATCACCTGTCTATATATACGTGATACACATGCACACCCTGCTACACAGCCGTCGGCCTGTCCGATTAGTTTCTCTTCAGAATATTCAAATCAATTAATGGAATACTCGACAAATCCATTAAGCTCACCAAATAAACTAACCAACTGCGGCGTCTGCTTAATCTCTTAGCTGTAGGCGCCTGTATCGATTTCAGGTACTAAACTTATAAGCTGGCTGTGCCTTTTGGTCCTGGACAATGTTGGCTGTAAATAGCTGCTGTAACAATTGCTGCTAGGGCGCAGTATGGGCAATTCGGTGTTGTTCTAAATCGATGGGATCGTTCTGGCGGCCTTCCAAAATATTCGTATAACCTCGTTTGTAACTAATCTGAATGTCTAATTGAATTCTGTCAGCTTGATCCCTTGTTGATCCCATTAATGAGGAGTCTTGCCTGATTATAGAGGTGGATGCAATGCTATAGTTGCAAAGTGTAGTTAAGCAGTTAGTTAAGCTGCTTAAGTCGTTATTGCCCCAGTCGAATGACAAGCTTATTTATAACGTTTGATTTTCACGCTTATCTACAGCTTAGTGTGGTTTATATGAGCAAATGATAAATAATAGATTATTTTAGAATTTGAATAAATATGAATTTTCTGAAACTTTGACTATATGATATGCGTGTAAGAGATATAATGCTAGAAGGATATTGAATTTTCACGTATAATTTCAAAGGACAGAGCTTGTTTAGTCATAGTATTGGACGATATTGGCTGGGGGATTGAGCTGTAGACGCGATAATGTATCTATCGCCAATGCAAACATACCTCGGCTCTACACGTTGGACTCGAGCATCGATTGTTCCAGGCAACGTTCCAAGGAAGCGAGAGAGAGAGAGAGAGAGAGAGTAGAGCGGCTCGTAGCAGTTACCCGACGACGACGTTATTTACGATCAATCGCGATGCGCCAAAATTCAATTCCATGTATATATACCGTATATAGAGTGTATTATACTTGGACTGTCGCGAACGCGCGCGGACGTCCGCATTATACTCCCACGAGAAGTATATGGACTGTGTGCAGCAGCAGTAAATCCAGGGTCTATAGCTTATTTGAACTAGTTGTGTACTGGGAATCAATGGCACAATAACGCTGCAACTATCCCATTGATTGTAGTAAATTGAAGACGGGATGTATCTCTCACGAGGTATTACAAAGTGAAAACTAAGTCTAACTCGCCATGTTCTCAGATACTGTGTGCGCCATATACGCGGTTGTCGTATTTGAGCAAATCGAAATGCACTATAATACTATTCCTATAAAGCTAACGTCTACTAACATCAAAATGATTTATATTCATGGCAGTTGCAGAGTGTCAGTAATAAATGTACAGCATAAGCTTCCGCTCGTAAGACCCTACATCATTTACTACAGTCACTACACCGAAATTATAACACTCGAGATCCAGACCCGCGTCTGTAGTAGCCTGACATTCACCCCGCAACATCTCACTAACGGCAAATTTACTACACAGTCTTAAAAAGTATTATCTCGCTGAACGCGCCAGTGACTGGGAAGCAGCAGCGGCGGCGGAAGCTCTTTCCCTCATTTCTCCTGGCGCATGTATATCTGAAAATTAACCGAAAAGTACTTGAGCTCGTTGTGTGCACGCCATCGCATCAGCAACATCGGGCTCCCTTTTACAGCTATGCTTCGACGGTCTCTCTGGCTTATAGCTATGTCTGCCTCTGCTGTGCGCAGAGAGAGAGAGAGAGAGAGAGAGAGAGCGCATAGGAGGGAAATCTCATCAAAGAGCGCGATAGGCGATAATACGGTCCTGGAGTGAGGGAGAGAGAGAGTGGGAAAGAGAGAGAACCGAGAAGAACTGTATACCGACATTTCCTCCACCTCCGTTTCAGTTCGAGGGGATTACTCGCTGAGGATCAGTGCGCTCGGAACAGCAGATCTTCCTCTCTCTCTCTCTCTCTCGCTCTCTCTCCCGCGCACACACTTTGTCTGTCTCTTTCTTCTAGCTGTGCAACCTACGCCGCATCTGGTATTGATTGGACGGGGGGTGAGGGTACGTGCGGCAGTGCTATGGCGAAGTTAGCAGAGGAAGAGCAAGAGAGCGAGAGAGAGAGAGAATATGCTATGCTGCATACACGTACATATACACGTACATAGGGAGAGACGAGACGACGGGATACGAGAAAGTGGAGAATCGCCACTTTCCGGATGCGCCGTATATACTGCACACACGGAGATGCCTTGTCGTATCCTTTTATCAACTGCGGGTCGCTGCCGAAATTCCTCGATGCCTGACTGCCGACTGTCTATCGAGGTTATCGCGCTTTCGCCGCGGTGTGCGGTGCTGCTGGCCTATAGTCTCGTCCAGAGGTCAACGTTTAACGCCTCGGCAAACTGTTCTGGTTCGATGCTTGCACATAGCTGTGGGATTGGTGGGCATGTTCTTTGAACACCGAGGATATCTTTTGGATACCGTTTCTAGAGGCTGCTTCGTTTGGCTATGAGCTGTTGTAGGACGGGTGATGCAATATTTTAGTAATCATACTAAAAGTCTTAAGACTTCATGAGCTTAATAGTTTCTCTAATCATCTGGGGGACAAAGACATATTCTCTTACGTCGAATATCCTGGAACGATTATACGCATTTCTCCGTGGGTAATATAAACTATAAAGACGCCGAGGAGCTAATTAATTGGCGCAACGCGAGTAGCGCACAGAGCCCGGAGAATAATATAACCAGGTTTACCAGGGACGACGCGTTACGACACAATATCAAAATCCCAAACCTCTCCTTCCCCCCTTCCGCCATCGAGTCTCTCTCTCTCTCTCTCTCTCTCTCTCTCTCTCGCGCGTTAAATTTATCTTGTCAGTCTAACGATGCATTAGCATATAAAATCGCGTACGCGGCGCAGCAGCAACGGCAGCAGCAGCTTGTCAGACGCAGGGGTTAACTGGCGAGGCTCGCTCGCTCTCGCGCGCGTTTATATACATCGCGAAAAGTCTTTCCGGGGCCCCTTCTCCATTATAGGTTATATACATACACTTGCACGGTTACACATAGCAGCGAGAGAGAGAGAGAGAGAGAGAGAGAGAGAGAGAGAGAGGCGAAAAGGCTTTGTGCGAAGAAGACTCCGATGAGGCGGAAGAGTGCCGACGCTGCCGCTACTGTGCCTGCCGGTAAAAATAACTTCAAGGGAAAGGTCGCCGGCATTTTTCACCCCTCTCTCTCTCTCTTTCTATATATATATGTATATGTGCGGGTGTGTGTATACACAGAGCGGAGAACTTGAGAGGCAGCCGCAGCGTATATACGTCAGCCACTCTAAGCTTCCTTCTCTCTGGCTTTTTCTTCTTTTTTTTCCCTCTTCGAACAGACACAGCCTACGTGTGTGCTTTGAGAGGGGAAAAGCGAAGATCTTCTCTTCCGTTGTGTCACCTTCTTCTTTTTCCTGTTGTCGCTGCTGCTTATAGGTGAAGATAGTGCACTGCGAGAAGTCAACTGTATAGAGACCCGGAGATACGAGTTAACGAAGGAAATCAGTCACCGAGATCCAATCATAAATCGAGAAGAACACTGAAGGAGCTCGTTTGGACATCTTATATAGTTTTGAAATACATTTTGTTCGTAAACTACCTATACTTATTTCATTAAACTAACTTTTTAAATTCTTTGGTCACTGGTATTTGAAGGAAATGACCGGAAGTATCTGGGAAAGGCAGAAGAGTTGACAAATAATCATGAAAATGACAACAAATATAAACAAACGTGAGGGGCAATACCACTTGTCCTTTATTGTGATTGCTTGAACCATTTCCAAAAAAAAGTAGATTCATCATCGCGTAAGCGTTATCGGTTTCCGCACAACAAAATCGCTGAAAAGATAAAAAAAAAGAGTCCTACATAGAGGGTAAGCGCGACCGCGAATTAGATCCTCCTCCCCTGTACATACAAGAAGGCACATTCTGCTACGCAACAGCAGTAGCAGCAGCAGCAGCAGCGGTATTTCACGGGCCGTTGCACCCACACGCGCAGCAGTAGTAGCAGTAGCAGCTCTGCGAGTGATCGATCGAGTCGGCCGTCGAGAGACAAATAGGAGGCGAACTGCACCAACACCACCGAAATGTTGCGCGGGGGCCGGATGCTTCGTCCAGCCTCTCTCTCTCTCTCTCCTACCCCCATTAATCAACTCCCTCTGGATTATAAAGTCGCGAATTATACGAGCTGGACGACGGACGAATGTGCCTCCTTTTCTCTCCTCGTGTATATATAAGTAAAGGAGGCTAATTGTGAGCTGTTGACGTTAGACGAGTGTCGTAAGGTCGCGCGGTGCGGGGGGCTTTGAATGTCAGTACAGGGGCTAATAATAGTTCAGCTGGCTAATTAGCGCGGAAAGAAAAGCTGCATCAGCTGGGGGACGAGCGCAAGTGGCTGCTAATGGAATTGCTCTTATGCTAATCCCTTTTGCGACTTGCTGCGGCTGCTGCTACTACTAAATCTACTCGAGTTTTGCATTCGTCACCTGCGTATATATTGGCGTGTATTTTGGATGAAAAAAAGTGTTGGGTTCCTTTTTTCGCGATCATTCAGCTCGTGGCAATGATTTAAATTGATTTTATCTATCATATGCAGGTTTGTGTTTGGCTTTCTTCTTGAGTATCAGAAATAACATGCCGATAAGAGAATTCGTGCATTCGGTCTGTCGGTTACGGACTTTATCTACTTATAAGGTGTTCAGCAGGAAGTGTGTCATGATTTCGCTTTAGTCCATCCTAAAGTCGTTTTGCTTCAATAGCGATGAAATTTCTAATCAAGCGACGGATATGCCGTCGAACCTCCGTGCCTTATATAAGAGTATGAGAAATCTACTCCGTCAAGGAGGAGCTCGCTCCCAAACTCTCGAGGTGCGTCGAGGTCTCTGCCAAAGAGGATCGCTCCCTCTAAAACAGCCATAAATTGTCGGTAGGACAAGGAGCCGGGGATCCGGAAGAAAAATCGAATCGCCGCCGCTGTCGACGTCGTCGTCGTCGCCACAGCGTATATGTATATGCGTATAGCATCTCTGCTGAACCGCTGAATTTACCGAGTCACGAACCCTCGAACATTCTCACCCCACCTACACATGCACACACCTTGTCATATATATCTGTAGGTGGAAACCCTCGGCTAAGTGCGCACTTCATTATCCAATGCGAAAGTGACACCCCCGTACCGGGTGCATATATACATATAACATGCATATTATACGATGTGTGCGCGGGGAGGGGGGGATAGTAGGTATAGGCAGGTACCGAAAGGAGAGGAAGAGAGGAAGAGAGGGAGACAGAGAGAGAGTCAGAGAGCGAGGAACAAGTTCGTGCCCTGCACCTGTGCGTGTGCGTGTCCCGATCGTAAACGCGCATCAGCGAGTCTCTACCCGCTACCCTCGTTCTGCTGCAACGAGCTTTATTCGAGTTTCATGCCGGATTTACGAGAGAGCTGCTACTGCTCTCTGTCTCTCTACCTCCCCGCTGCGCAATTACTGCACACCGACACTCCCTCTCTTTCTCTCTCTTTCGCTCTCTCGTGCGACGCGTAGCAATGCGCGCGCGGCCCTCTGATGCGTTGGTTACACTGTTTTTTTCCCGCTGTTTGCTTTTTTGTCGGATAGGTGCACATGCGCGTAAAGTTGGCTCGACGTCGAGAGAGAGAGAGAGAGAGTTTTTGGTCGCGTTGTTTGACGTTGTTTTCCGACCGTTGTTCACCCCTGCCGACTACTACGCGTGCGACGCTTTTGAACTGGAATAATTATTATCTTCACCGAATTTATAGGCATTCTGGATTTGCTATGGGCTTAAAAATGTAGGAGAAACTAACGTTTAGCATCGTGTTTTATGAATTTTTTGAATTTTGTAAAAATTCTTAGTCTTCTATTTTATGGATTGTTTAACTTGAAAACTTACGATAATCGTTGAATAAACATAAGAAATAAACTAAAAGTAAAGTTCCTCTTATAATATTTCCAAAACTTGATAATTGAATCGAAAGTAAAGAAAGAAAATGATCGAATCGTATCGATTAAAATTGAACGATAGCGGGAAAATTTCTCTGCTCAGCATACACTCCGAAACCCAGAGAGAAAGAGAGAGACGCGGTTGCATTTCAAATTTCACGCAGAGACGCGAGAATAGAGGGAGGCGCAAGTTTATATTTTCCCCTTTGGTAAACAGGGAGCCGTGATGGCGTCTTGGCCGCAGCGTCTTAGCGGGAGAGAACGGAGCACGATCCGCAAACTGATGGCTCTTTGATACGTAATCTCTCCCCCCCGCATCAAGAGCGTAAGCGGAGTGCAGTAGCGGCGCCTCTCTCTTCCCTCTGCTCGTCTCTTGCTTCTTCTTCCTCCGCTTTATTATGTACTCGTGCAGGCTATTCTTTTTAACGCGTTGTGTCGCGCCACACACTCTTGCCTCTCGTGATATTGCTCTGATCGAGTGGCTCGTTCTCGAGAGAGTTTAGTTTGGCGAAGTGGCCTTGCTGCGGGTAAACAAAGATGAACGCGATGCCAAACGTTTTATCATTTAGAAACGCGATTAGAAAACAGATTCCATCAAAACTTTTTCTTTACAAATTTCAACTAATTGTATAAAGAAGAGAATTAACGCATGTATACTCATTGTGTGGAAAAAAAAAACAAATCAAAACATAATGATTTTGCCTTTAACTGCACACAAAAGACCAGAATGAATATACGCGCGCGCCTCTTTTCATCGGCAGGCGCTTTAGCTGTCTGAAACCAGAGAAAAAAATGAAACTTCATTCTTTATTCTCCCAGTACTCATTGAAAATTGTCTCTCTTTCTCTCCGCCCGAGCGAAACTAAAACAAAAAAGAAGAGAGAGAAGAGGTCACAAAGCGACTAAATATTGGAAATTCTCTCGGTAGTAGTGTTGCACATTCTGCAGAGCTCATCCCCTTAACATTCTCTCTCTCTCTCTCTCTCTCTCTCTCTAGCCGAAATAAAAATATCGATTAACGCGCCTACACCCCCCAGCACCGCCTATATCTTTCTTGCCTAGTCTTTCTTCTCTCTTTGGCGTGCACTAGCTCGGCGGAATAACATTACGCCCGACTATTACCGACGGCTCTCTCTTTCTCTCACTAGGCGACACGGAAATACGCTCGCAGAGACAGAGAGAGAGAGAGAGAGAGAGAGACTGCACTGGGGGATGAAAAGAGGGATGGGTGTTTTATTCGATTCGCTCTCTCTCCTTTTTTCCTTCCTATTGCGTGGGCATTTTTATTATGGTGTGGGGAGGGCATTCCTAGACGAGGGATTGTTACAGCGCGCACGGGCGCGATGTGTTGTACTCCCCCGAAAGTGGGGAGCGAGTTTGATTGCTCTGTACACTCGAATTCGCCGATGGGCATCGGCGTTAGAACAAATACTTTATTTACGAACTCTATATAGCGTATATCTTTTTCATTTTATCTATACGGAGGATTTGACAAACTCAATCATTATGTGAATTCCGCGTATATATATTGTGGAAGATTGCAGCTATTCTCAATGTATCATTATTCAGTATTGGATAAGAACAAAAAATCACTCCTTTTCTGATAAAGAAAATCCCACGTCTACGCACTTGTAAAAATGCACCTGCTGTTTTCCCCAAATTACAGCGATCTTTCGAAATCGTGATACCGAGTTAGTTCACCTCATTCGCTTTCAGAACCTGCAGCCGGCGTATACCATCCCGTCGCCACCGAAATCCAGCTTTATTTATTTAAAAGAGAAAGCGAGAGAGTGAGAGCAGAGGCTTGATGAAAAAGGGGAGCGAGAGGAGGGTTACAAGTTGCCCGGAGCTCTCTCGGCGAGTGGGTCTCGTTGCGGCCGGGAAAGCCGGCTTCATCTCTCTCGCATCCGAAGGCTGATGTGTAGAAAGAGAGCGAGAGAGAAAGATAGAGAGGGTGAGAGGGTGAGAGGGTGAGAGAACCCAGAGCTTCGGGTGAGTCATCGGGGCTCACCCCAAAATCGCTCTCTCTCTCTCTCTCTCTCTCTCTCTCTCTCTCCCGCCCCCACGAGTGCAGGAACCTACTCTGTCTTCCTTCCTTGTCGCGCCTTACACTTGTTCCCCTCGATTCTTTCTCTCACTCTAGCTCTCTCGTTTGACATTTATTTCCTTACGTCACGCTCTATATATTTTTAATGTGTCGTGTCGTACAAATTTACTCTGTAATTCATATTGCGATTGGAAAAGAAATTGCATTTTTGTCTTTACCGTAGTTGTTTATAAACTGTTTTTTTTTCTTGTTTGTTTCAGGTGAGTCTATATTTTTTACAGAATCCGTGACCCGAGTGTATACTAAAGGCTCACTGCACTTGTGAGTATCGCTGTTACCACTGAAATTCGCGAATTCATATTTTTGAGCACATATAATTTTAATAAAAATGATGATTCCATTCAAGTTGCATTTGACTATACTATATATTATAAAATATCTAACGTAAACTGTTAACCCACCAAATAGAAAATCATACTTCAACAATTCCATTAACATATCCCTGTAAGGATCCCACCTCATATCCAGCGCGAATTCCAGTTGCCAAAGAGACGATAATCCGAGGCCTATATATATATATATATATATATATAAGCTTGCATCTCAATTTAATCCCAATCCATCCTTTTCCCATAGCCATTAAACCATCTCAGCAGCCCGTCCGCGTGCAGAGGCAGCTCATGTCCGCGAGGCTCGCGAAATTACTTGGCCGAAGTACTTCGACCTCGTACACCGCAGGCCCGCCGACGCCGCCGCCGCCGTGCGCCTAGCGCATATATAAACGGGAGCAACGCGAGAGGGTGTATGGATTGCCGAGAGCGCGCAAGTTATGCTTCGTGCGCTCAGACTAATCGAAATTCTTATTGATGATTCGGCGCGCGCGAGCTTTATTACTCGCAGGAGGCCCCCGTCTTTTACGATCGCCTGCTGCGCGTAAACATATAAATGCGCCTTTTACTGCCTGTCTTAGTTGCTGCAACTTCGGCATTGCTGTACGAGCTTTTCTTTCTTTGGCTGGCTGGATTTAATAATGGACGAGTCGCTGCTGTTGCTATCGTAATCTTTCGTCTACTCTTTGGTTAATCCAATTCTTGGATGTTAAGAAAATGTTCTAGCTTTATGCAGTTTATGAATCTGCATGTTAGTTTAGGCTATTGCAGGTGAGATAAGCGATTTTCGAGGTATAACGAAGATTGAGATCTACATATATTTTACAGTTAACATTTTGCAGCGTTATTCAAGAGAAAACGGTACAGAAACAAAACACTCTTATTTTTTGCTATGTCAATTCGTCCTAAACGCTTTCGACTAAAATAATCGCGAGGATAATCGCGCGATCAAACGTAAATTACCCACTGTATATACAATAACGGATCTCACAAACCGTAGCGACGACAGAGAAATAAAAGAAAGTGGAGGATCGATCGATTTAAAAAAAAGGAAAGAGACGAGGGAGAAAAATAGAGAAGAGAAGAAGTTGAAGGGTCGCAAGCAAGACGGGGTCGGGGTTCGCCTCGAATTTCATATTCGGCAGTGGAGGCATTCATAAGCGGCTTTTTTTCCCTCGTTACCGCAAGCGAAAGCCGCGCCGCTTCTTATTCTTCCTCTTCATTGGGGGGGCCAACGTCCTTTCCTCTCTCTCTGTCTCTCTCTCTCTCTTTCTCTCTTGAGCGCGCATATGCGAGGCTTCCTTACACACCGCAGAATATACGCAGCCATTCAAGCTTCTATGGTCCACGAAAAAAATGTGTACATCGATCACGTGCCTGTGTGTGTGTGTGTGTGTGTGTGTCTGTACATATTTGCGCGCGAGCTCCCGGATTTACATTCAAATGCGAACTCAAAGCGAGACCGATGCTTACTAGCTTATATATATATACTTTAATAAAGATGGAAATTTATTGAGATTTTGTGTATGTGTGCGTGCGGATGGCGGGTTGAAAGCAGCCATCGCGTTGTGTTCGAGAAAAAAGCTTCGCGCGATATGAAGGGGCCTCTCGATAAAGACATACTCGATGCTCCTGTATTTGAAAATTTTATATTTTTATTCCAGAGGTCAATATATTTTAGTACGTTTACAGAACACGCTTGAAGAAAAGTAGAAGCAATCATCATTGAGTTTTTTTAAGTCTGATTCTTATTCATTATTCCACTTATATATAGGTTTCTGCTTAACTCTGAGCATTATACAAAGTACAACGCGATCTCTCAATCGATTGTTATATAAAACGCCAGGTACAAGAAGTGCGCAACGCCAAATTCTGAATTTGATCAGCAACAAAAGAGCCGAAGCAGCGACGGCGTAAGCACACGGCGGAAGTACACACGTTTGTAGCAGCGATGAGGGCGAAGAAAAGAAGAATCGCAGACTCAGCTCGTACGCGCGATCGATCACGCGCGTGCCACATTCGCAATGAGCCGCGCGTTCGCTTCTGAGTCTATACACCACTGTATGTACCTATATATTGTATATAAGCGTAGGCTGTTGTCGTACCCGCGATTTTTCATCCTAGAGACGCTGCCGCGCCGACGTCTTCTGTTTCCTTTTGGTGTATAGAGGTGTGGGATGCTGCGTCGACTCGCGTCTGGAAACGTAAATTTTTGATGCCACGCGACGACTTGCTCTGCAATTTTTAACGGTTGCCTGTCTTTCGCTCTGTTGCGCGTTCTTTCTCCGTGTATACAGAGCCGTCTATGGCTTTATTTTCTTCTCATTTTTATTTTCTTAGCTTTTATATATTTGGGCGATGCGGTTTGGGATATTCAAGAGCGTGGACTTTTTGGCGAATTGGCAGCAAACGCGTGAAACTTTTTGGTGTTTGTTAGGCATTGTCGAATATTGATGTATATTATTGTTGACACATTCATGACATAGTCATGCTTTCAATATAGCTCACTATAATTGACTAGTAGTTAGTGCTCACTATTTACCAATTACAACGCAACATTACAACGAGGGAACATTTACTAGAAACTAGTGTTTTATCCCAGTGCGAGTGTTCCCGTACACAAAAGCTCTTTCGCATACGCAAAGAACCGTATATACAAGTTGGTCGAGACACCGCGCGTATTCCGCACACACCAATCCAACTTTATTCAGTGAGACGGCAGCTCGAGTAGGCAGTATAGGGCGTTATGAAAGGAAAATAAGCACCACGAGAATATGCTCAAATAAACACGAAGAGGAGATTCAGATAAAAAAAATACGGGGAATAACAGCTGAGAGCGCTATATAGCTATGCCCGTTGGGCGCGCGCGCTTCCATAAAGAATCTGCGGGGGCATAAAATTCCCGCGCGCGCGCGTCATATCAGAAAACACTCGGGTCGTGGCGAGGAGCGATAATATAAAGTAGCTCTCTCTTTTGCGCGCTCACATGCGCGTTACGCCCGAGTGCACATCTCTCGACCCCCTATGTGTCCTCCTCGATATACACGATGGGTACAAGTTATATACACGCGTATATATACGTATGCCGCGAACAAATAGAGGCGCGTTCGCTTGGAAAGTAATAATGCAGATGCTCTCGTGAAACGTTCGTTTTATTCGCCGGTGTGCGCGCATAGCGATCGATCGTCGCCTGAATTTTCACACCGCGACGAGAGAATCTCGGACGCTGCGTTCTGCCACTGTTGTCTACTCCAGTGAATCGTGCGGCGCGCAGCTGGAGCGCGAAATACCGAATGTCGATTGTGCTCTCCTTTTGTGGTTGATTAACGCCGAATATTTCGGTGCGAAGAGACAGTTAATTTTTACGCTTTTTATATACTGGGAAATACACCGAACGATAGATGAAACGATGAGGTTTATTAAAAACATGTTAGGATTATCTTAATTTGCACTAAATCATGGATGTCAACAATTTTTACAATGACGTTCCGTCATAGTTGCTGACGAATATTCATATTGAGAGCACTGCAAGTTAACTGCAGTAAAATAATAATACCTGCAAGCTAAATATAGATGTGAGACAAAACTTTGTTTTTTTTTTAACTTTCTACAAAACTCGTTCTAGCAACTTTGCTCAGCAAAATATACAAGTGTTTATGTAAGCGTGGAGTCGTCGTAGCTCGCGCGAAGTCTGTGAATAAGTCGCGGGAACACGTTCGCGCCTCGCCATCAGCATCCCATCGAAGTCGGCCTCGCAGACTGTGTCTCTCTGCCTACAGGGTATTGGAAGTCGTTTGTTTCCACTTGCGTCTACGCACAGCAGCACCGAAGCAACGAAGAGTAACGGGCCGTACCGCGCCACGCGTCTACGACTAAGTAGGGAAATTGATTTATCACTTGATCTTATCCCGCGCGCGCGCCTTTCCTCTTGCTGCAGCTCCTGCCTAAGCTGCTATACGCTGTTTGGCTTCGGGATTTCTTCTGTTCTCCATCACGATTTTTAGTTTGAAATGTTGTAATTCGGTACGTATTCCATGTGAAAATGTTCAGTATTCGCAAAATATATTCTACCTAAGTACTCAGAAACTAGGGAAAGTCATATTTTCACTATTAAATCTAAACAGAAATTTCTGTACTACATACGTTTTTGAGAGCAGAAATACTGTTATCATGCCAAAACACGCGCAACCCTTTCTCTATACCGACTTAATCAACCTATATTGATATTACAAAAAAGCGAAGCCAATTCACATTATATACACGAAAAAAAAAAAACAAGACCTCCTCATTCCCGGTACACTTTATAGAAAACCGATACACTTTCACGATTCCTCGACTTTTTCCAATTGGCGCGCGCGCGCATCCGTTACTATTGCACTGGCTGCTCAACGCGGCATGAAAATTTCCCCGTCACCTCCCGCCATTATTACAAGCTACGTTTCTGTCTCTCCCATATTGACAAAGTTATTCTATTCGTTTCTGACACATACACCCACACACACACACACACACATATACACACAAATAGCGAGAGAGGCGGAGTATAGTATATAACAGAATGCAACACGACAAAGCCTCGACAGCTGCACCAGCAGCAGCAGCAGAACTGAATGCTTCGAGTTCAGATTAAGCTTCGTTTACAGTGGCCAATGATTGGCGGCCGGTGCTCGGGCGCCCATTTCAAAACAAGATTTTCGAGTCTCTCGCGCGCCCTGCAAATATTTGCCGAGTGACTACTGTGCAATATGCCGCGACTAGAGAGTCAGAGAGAGAGAGAGAGAGAGAAAAGCGGAAAATCGATATTTTACAGCGCTGGCTGGAAGAGCAGCCGCGAGCTCCGAACGATAAGGACGAGCCTCATTGTTTTCCAAGCTCATGCGCGCGCGCGCGCGCAAATATCGAGAGCTGCGGCGTTTGAGCGATGCTTCTTTTCAATTGAATTAATTAAGCGAGCGATGCGCTTTTCCCTATGCCTGAACGTCACCGATCGCGCGCCTGTGTGGAATTCTCCACAAGTATTGAAAGGGGAGGGAAGGTTTTCGTTTGGATGTTAATGTGGAAATGAAAAAGAGATTTTATGAGCAACCTGAAAATATTGAATGGTAACTAATGGAATAGCGACACAAAGCTTTTCTGTATATATAATTCGTGAATTGCGAATAATTCAAAGCAATCCCATCATATATTTTAAGTGAATTAACTATAGTTTTGCGCCTATCAGTTACAAACATTGTTTGCCACATTTTAAATAATCAATTAACAAAAATATCACTAATTGTAAGTGATTAACGATACACAATGTAATCCAAACTAGTTGCATACATATGCGTCATTGACTTTTGGTTGCACAATGTTTGTCTATAGCTTATCTTCAGTATAATGTTTATTTATCGCCAAAGTGAAACAATTATCACTAGCTTACATGGTTGGTACTCGCTATTTTCATGCTGCAAACTAATACTTATGACAATTATAAAGAATTTTCTACTACAATTTCATGTAGCCAGCGTCCATAGTCTTTTAGTTACACTTTTGCACTAGAGATAACGTTTAATAATGTTCGTTAGTGGATTTTCGCTATTTCACGCTGAGAGAATCGAATAAAAGTTCCAAGCTACTCGCGCCGAATTCAAACGGCTCTTAACCTTCCATTCTATAAAATTCTATAAAAAGAGACCTCGAGAAAGTACGGAAAAGGGTGGAAAAAAGTTGTGCATTGTCGCAGAAAGTCTGTACGAGCTGCGTGTGTACAGCTTTTCTTTCTTCTCTCATGTAGTTCTCTTCTTCGTTTTGTTTTGCTATCCGCTTGGGACAGGTAATATCTCGGGCTCCGCAGAGGCGTGATCCGTGAGACACGTGTCCCGATTTCAGGATCGCCTGGTGGTGGTCGGCTTTATCGATCGCCTCCGCCGTACTTACTGGAGGGAAAAAACGAGGACCGGGAGCATAAGGAACGGAGAAACAATGTAAAAGGATGCGAAACGCTGGACAACGTGCGCGGATTGTTTGACGAGTTCCCATTGATTTTTCGACGTGCCAGAAGGTATAAGTGCAGCCTGTATAGAATTGTTATCGATAAATATTGGGGATGTGTCGACTTTGTTCTCTATACTTTTTGCGAAATACCGGCATACTGGGTTTCGTCAAAGCAAACATTGTGTCCCGCTGCGCGAGAAAGCTTTTCGAAATATCCGTGTGTACGCGGAAGCGTTCGAAACCGTTTAAAAAAAACTATTCTTCTCGATTTCGAAAAATAACATGGGAGGCGAGCCGCTTTATCGAGGATCGAAATCCCGATAAAGTGCATTATTTTAGTTTAAAAAGGTTTAGAGTAAAATGCTGCGTACTAAAAAGTGAGGTAAAAGTTTACGCATTGTGAACTTGGGAAAACGTTCGTTCGAATTTCAAATTTCCGAGTGAGAGCTCGTTCGAAAGATTTTAGAGAGCACTCGGAAAGTAACTGCAGTAAAACGAGAATGGCACAGGAAAATTTGATGATTATAGCACTAGAAAAAGTTATTATACAAGATCCAGTTTTCTGAAATGCGAGATTATCATATATCTGTGCTGCTAAATAAGCTTTTTCATATGCACTTGAAAAAACTAATCGCGTTACCATAAGTAACCGATTATATCCAAATCCGCCGCTTATAATTTTCATGGCTCAACCAAAGGATATCCGCTGCGAGCCACGGCAAATCTCAGTGAAGCAGGTCAAATCTCTAAAGCGAGTAAGAAAGAGAAGGTAGCACATGGCGCGTGTCTATATCGATTCCATTTAACCAGCTCTCGTGGTACAGGGCGCACAGTTGCGCGGAACGCGTATATCCGGCGTTATGTAACAGACGGACAGGATTTCGCTCGTCGGTAATGGAATTGTCGAGTGTGTACGACTGCTCTGTGTGTGTGTGTGTGTGTGTGTGTGTGCAGTAAGTGTGTGTGTACGTGTGTAGGTGGGTATTGCTACTCGCGCCTCGCAGATTCAATCTCAAACGAGGAGAGAGCGAGTGCGCGAGTGTGTTTAACTCCATCGATCAGAGGCCGAGGTTCGGCGACCCGCACGAGTTTTCCGCGCGGACACTTGTGCGTGGCCGCGTGGAAAGCCGATGGAAAATTGATTTTTGGATTCTGGCTGTTGCTAGGCTCGCTGCGAATTCAGGAGTTTGAAGATCATTTCAGCAGAATCTACGCTACATTTCAGCTGATCTAGATTATTCTACATTTTAATGAGATTTTTTACATTTTTTCATGTATTGCACAGAAAAAAGTTCTTCAACCACACATTAATTACTAACTATGATAGTCACTGGATTTTCACTAATTTATAAAGAAAATCACATAGTTAAAGCAACGAAAAACTTGGCAATTGTCATTAGTTAACTGAACTAATACAACTTGCAAGAAACATAAACAAGTTTTTCCTGTATGCGCATAATGATAATGTAAATTATCCATCAGAATGTAGTTGTAAATTCTGTTTCAAAATAAAGTAGCTGTGTCTTATAGACCTGAGCCATCGAGTTTCCCCTACATAACGCAAAAACCACATCTGGTATAATCTAAAAAAACGTCGATTCAGCGGAAAATCAACTCAACTCGCCTGAATTATGAACGAAATCCTGCGTATAAATTTGGCGAACTTATCGCGCGATTTTTTTTCCTTTGCACACAGTGCGCGCAGATAAGAAAAGTAATGGCTACACGAGGAGGAATTTGGCGGGACCGATGGATTTTCCGGATGCGCGACGAGGGTGAGAAACGCGTAGAGCGAGCACAAAAAATGGACCATCTCTTTTCGAGGTAAGATTGATGAAACGTATATCTGCGCCGATGGGTTTTCCCGCGAAAAATAGATATTCACGAGACGGCTGACCAGTCATATAGCTGTCTAATATTCTATCGAGCGAGCGATTTTCATCCTCCTACGCGTAATTTTGCAGACACGTTTTCTCGGAACACTTTCTTCGTGGAATATAAGTGTATCCTGACGGGAATGATTAATGTTGTATGGGATTATTAGAAAGAAGGATAATTAATTGCGCAGTGTCTGAAGAAAGAAATTATTGCAGTAAGTAATTCCGTGATGCCTTTGAAAAATATTACTGTGGACTAATATTAACAATCTGAACATATGCATTTTTTGTTATAGTCTAGCAAAAACGAATTAAACGGATAAAGTCTGACTAAATACTGGTTTCAGTCTAGTTGAAGTTCGGCTTTACACGCATGCTTTGGTTTCTTTTTATTAACTAAACTCTGGCATAAATAACGTTTACCAGACTTTTATAGTTAGGCTTATTTTTTCAAGCTTTAATTCTCAAAGCTATTTCGAAGAATGCGTCTATATAAACGGAGGTTGAATTTCAAGCAATCGATCTTAGACATCGATATTATTTGTTTTTTCTCCGCAGGTTAAAAGTCGCATTCGTCAGATCTCGTAGGAGATGGTGCAGTTAAAACAATATTACAGTTACGAGTGAAGTTTCTTTTCAACGCTGGAGGATTAATTCCAGACGACTATCCGCGGAATCGTAAGCTCCGCACGGGGAGCCCTTGAAATAATAAGCGGCGAACTATTTTGGGACTGCCATTCTCGATCTCCTAGCAGTTAACGACCAGAGGGAGAGAGTGAGTCAAATACCTTTAATGTGGGGAAGATATGGGAGACTTGAATGGAAGGATTTTGAGCGAATTTAATATCGGATTAGCCGTTTACATTGTTTACTCTGACAACTTGTGCTGTGAAGGTTGTTGTTGTTTTAAATGCAGGAGGTCTGATGAGCTGTTAATCCAAGGAATGGAAAGTTCATTCTGCTGGGATCAGATAAAACCAGAGCCCTGTTTTTACACCACTAATCTAAAGTTTCAGATTAGTCATCTGTCACTTTAATTGGATGGCAAGTCAGGAGAATTCATTTCTTCAACGCACTTAATCATTTCCCACAGTTTTCACACTATTACAGAGATCGTGTAGCCAGAATCCAATTTTTCGCTTGAGCAGAATGAGAAGCAAAGCGAAAGCTCGAGAAGAGTTCGAATATATATAGAGGGGTTAAGCGATGCCGCGTAACTCGTCGCACATGGCGCTCACAATGAAAGCTAAATACAGCCTTGAACCGAACGTTTTTGCGAACATTGTTGACATAAGTGTTTCGCAGACTTTACTTATATTAGGGTAGAACGGAGCAATGGTAATCACTTCAGCTTTCAAGGCTCATATTTTTTTTCAAGGCTAAAATATATTTTTATGTATCTTAAAGTGTGTACTGTTAATTTAAAGTATGTACTTAACTATCCATTATGTAAAATTTACTAACATTGAAAATAATTTAGTTCTGAGTTTAACTAAAAAAATTGCCAGATGTTAAGAAAGCAAAAAATTGTGGGGTAATGATGGTCAGGATATGGGGTAATGGTAGCATATATTTGCTTCTTGTAAGAAAACTAACTTATGTTGCCACCTAATACCAGCATAAATACACTCCTTAATGACATTACTTTTGATTTTATACTGTAACCGTTGACTTAACAGGCCCTGTTCGATAAGAAAAGCATTGTGACTACCATTTATTCCCCCAAATCGACAAGCCTCGTTAAATTTAAATTTGTGGACATTATAACAAAATTATGAATAATTTTTTGGGTCATATTCATTTGTTGAATCTTCTAGATTATTACAAAACCAAAGCCAAAGTTATTGAATACTATAAAAGTATGTATAAAGCTTATTTACGAGATGACATTTCTTATATGAAAATCATGCAAAAACGTTTTTTATAAATAAAGACTTATTAAATAAACTTTAAATATTACTTGAACATAGAAATGGCTGGGAATTATATTTACTTTGATATAGTGCTAAAATCATGACGTGGCAGCGTTATATTTCTTAAAATATGGGTGACCATAATTACCCAATGACCACTATTACCCCATTATAAATATTCTAGACTTAAGGTAAGTGCTCATTACTCTGAGGTTTAGAAGTACAGAGTTACACAAAGCCTGATTGTCCTTTGCAACTTGAGCCATGGTTAATGTAAGAAAAACTTTTATCATAACAGCTAGCTGTACAGTGGATGCAGAAATCGACTGCTAAGTAAACGTCAAAAAATATAAAATGCACTACTAAAATAACACTTGAACCTCGCTCCTTAAAAAAAAGTGCTTTAACCGCAAGAAAAGAGGCGAATTTGCCTTTAAAAATACGCGTATCCCACACGAGGAGAGGCTCGTCCATCTCAGTAGCAATATATGCTGAGCGTAGCTCCATCACACGCAGGATGGGCGAGTGGCATTCAATTTGGTTGCACATCAAGTGCATCCTCTCCGAAACGATCTCCCTGGTATACTGCACACAGCTATACGCATCACCGGTATAACCCATAATTTTGGCATAACGTGTCCCCGCCGTAAACTGTACCTACGCACGTGTGTGCCTGCATGGCTGCGAAAGTTGCCGAACGCTGGCACTCCTCCAATAGGTTATGCACTCGGACTGAATCGGCCCTCATCTTACTCTGACATTCCTGAAGCTTACTATCCTTCTTCTCTTTTTTCGGTCTTTCCGATCGAAGGATCTCGCGACGGCGCGAATTCGTTGCGTCTGTGAAGACCCGCCACTGCGTAATTGGCCTTTCGACCCTGGCTGGATGCGGGTGTATGTGTATGTGATCCCACGCGTTACGGTGCCGAGAGAGATGCTGTTGGAACGGCGTCAGGACACAGTGTGACAGCGCCTCGACGCTCTGATTGACCCGGCCACCGGCGAGGCCAATCTGTGGCTTGTATACCTCAGCTTGCAGGAGTTGATTCACTGTTGGGATGACGCCCGATGAAAATATAATGAGATTTTGGATGCTAAATAATTTTTTTACCTTACTTGCTTTTGCATATTGGGAGCAAGAATTTTGGAGCGTTTGTGAATATTCTTTAATTTTTACGAATGTTTAAATTCTCAATTGTAAAAAGTTTTTATATCATCAGCTTATGAATGTGAAGGTTTTGTTTTTATTTCAGGTTTGATATGTATAGTATTCTAAGAATAGTAGTATGATGAAATACTTATACAATATAGATCTTTTGATTAAGGATTTTCTAAAAAGATTTCTCAGGATTGAAATGAATAGTCGGATTCAAAAAAATTGTCCGTTTTGACGGACGAGTTTATAAAAGTGTCATGGACCACTCGATTAAAAGCAGATTTATCAAGCGCGAGTGCAAGCAGGCGCAAAAGTTGCGGGATTTTTTTGACGCGCCCGAGCGAATTAATTAAAAGTTTTCCAAAAGTTCTACGCTGGGCCAGGCGCTCTCTTTTTCGACAACAAATGACCGCTACTTAAAAAAAAAAGAAGAAGAAATTACATCTCAGGCCGCTCGTAGGGGGGGCTCACTTTACGTGATATAAATTCTCGCGTCGTCCTTTTTTCTTCCTTCTCGAACAGAACAAAAAGAGAAAGATGTGCTGGTAATAAGGAAAGATAGATGCAGTCGTTACTTAATGTAAGGAAGACAAATCGCCGATGGGTAAGGGACGAAGTTTCCTTCGTGATGTGGTTATCCCGAAAAAAGTAAAAGTCGTCCTTTTAAAGATGTTGAAAAAAAAATTTTACTTACTAAAACTTTTTCTCTTCTTTGTTCAATGACGCAATTTATTGTTTGGATATAATCCAACATTAATGACCACAAATTAATCAAAAGCATAAATTAATTTTGCACAGAGAATTAATAAAATCCGATAAGCCATTGGCATAAATAATGTGTGCAGAAAAGCGAAAAATATAATTACAATCGATCACACATGACACACTTGGTTGGCAACATTAATTCTGCATCAAAAACTTTGCTCAAGAAACATCAAGGGCTGAAAAAAAAGAGGGCCACCACTGACACAATAACACATTAATCATCGAAAAATTAGCATGAACCCTTTTCATCCACAGCCGTGCAAGCCAAGGCAGTGTAGCGGCGCGCAATTTCGCGCATTAGTATACATATAGGTATAGGGAAGGCATAAGCGGGCGAAAGGATTTACGGCCGAACGTCGAAACAATACTTCATCACGCGACATAGCGATCGATGCACTTTGCACGCACACACATTACAAGATGACGTATACGCCAAATCGCATCATAGTTGCGCACACGCACAGTGCAGTGTACATACGCCGACGAACTGTCAAAACTTAATGATAAAATATTTTAGTTTTTATACGTATTTGCGTATATGACGGAGGGGCCGCGCCGGGCCCCATCGATCTCGCGAGGAATTTAGCATACAGCTGACAGTTCGCGCGCGAGCGTTAATTAGAGTCGACCCATTCCCCTGCCAATACATGCCATCAAGCTTTCACACGGGCGAACCCGACGACGAGTTAGCGCGCTCGGCAGTAACGACAGGAATGTAATTACCGCGATCGACTCGGTCGCTCGATCGATGACGTCGTCCTCTCTCTCTCTCTCTCTCTCTCTCTCTCAGCCGCCATTAAGCTCTCGGTGTCTCTCTTTCTCTCTCTCACTCTCTCTATAGTCCACGGCTAAAAATGGTTTTAACGCGCGTACTGGGGGTGGAAGTTCAACTCTCGGTTTTTGTCTTCTCTCTCTCTCTCTTTCTCTCTCTCTCTCTTTTTTTGCGGGCTGTGCTTCTGGGGAATTGGGGAAATGTCAGACGATAAAAATGTCAAATGCTTCGGCGGTTGCTTGAAACGGTTATTTTAGCGAGTGCATCGGCCCGCGGATTGCCTTTTTATGCAAGCTGTGCGCTTGTAGTGAATGCCATATTGGGTGGGTCTTTATTTTTCAGCGGTTAATCATTTGCGCGTCGTCGCGTGATTTGGTCTATTCACTGACAATTTATTTCGATTGATCGATATCTTCTGCAAGTGAGGATTGAAACAATTGAATTGATCATAAAATTTCTACGAATTATTAATTATAGTTATAAAACATTTTAATTGTAGGAAAAACTAAATGAATTAAAATAAAAATAACAACTTTTCTCCTTTTAAATTTTTTTTTTATTATGTTGTAGATTATTAATTTTGATATTGTATTATTTTCTACATTGTATAACCAAATTGGTAATTTTATTAAAAAAAAAGAGAAAATTGATTTCTACAATAACGAATTTAATTTCTTGAGATACATAATTTTACACACAGGCTTATCGAACCATAATCTTATAAAATTCTTTTCATTGTATTCAAAGCAGTATTATAATAATTGTTCTACCAAAAAAAGACACGTGCAGAACAATACGAGAACTCGCTTAAAAAACCTAATCACGAGCGCATTCTAAATAGCGCAAGCTGCGATTAACGAGAAGCGAAATACTACTGGCATGGCAGTTATACGTGCGACGACTTACAGAGAGAGAGAGAGAGAGAGAGAGAGAGAGAGAGACGCACAGCAGCTCTTTTGGCAAGAGCAAAATTCACCCATTAGCATTCATAAGCCGGCGCTCAATTACCCGCGCATACGATATACGATGGCGGACGAGCTGTTGGCGCGAGTCTTGCGCATATATAACTGGGCTAATGGACGCCGAGGCGGTGAGTCACACTTTTCCTTTCTAATGACGTAATGACCCCACGGCGCGTCATATATTGAGCCAATTTTCGGCTGCTTTGAACTTGACCTCAGCACCGGCGAATGCTCGCTAATGCGACACCGAGGTGAGATGTTTTAAATTGAGTTTTGTTTGGTGTCGCGCCTGACGGAAAAGTCTAGAACCTTACATTTTTTTTTAAAGAATGATGTCAGATTGGAGAGGGTTGAGTATGTAATGCAGCAGAAGATTTTTCACTAAATAAGCTCTTTGATTTCTGTACAATGATGAAATCAAAGAGTTTTTTGGAACCTCCCAACACTATCCCTTGATTTAGAAAAGGTCATGTTGTTGGCACCATTATACGCTTAATATATATAAGTAGAAACAGACAAGTACGGCAAGACACTGAGTTCAATCAATTATTTTTAACTTTCCTTTAGGTTTTATGCTGTAAACGGTAACGTGGATTTTATACGTTTAATCTAATGACTTCATTTTATTTCAAAATATATTTATTATATTTTGGAAATATATTGGTTTATCTCCTTGACTTTAAATTTAGAAAAATAATCACTTGTGTCTGATTAAACGTGACTTTTTATTGGTCCAGATTCGGAAAGTACTCTAGAATTCTTTTATTTAAAATATAAATTGTCGAAAAATCTTGTTTTTCGCACTTTAAACCAACAATTCGAAATGTCGCGAAAGACATAAAATTTATTCGTCGTAACCCAAACTATCCCGGTATTCGTCTCTTAGGAAGCCGCGTTACAAACCCCGAATCGAGTCAATTTGGCGCTTCTGAACTTGACCTCGCGGCTGTACAGAAGCAGAACCTCGGCGAGAGAGAGAGAGAGGAGCAAGCGAGTACGCATGAGAGAAGCCGGATATGGACGGCGCTTCCTTCCTCTCTCTACCGCGTCGCTTCGCACACACACACACACAGCCACATACACGCACACGTGAAATAGGTATAAACCGCATCGGACGACACGTCGACGAAGAGGCGGGGGCTCTGGCCGTGACGTGGGTTCCAAATTCGCGCGCGCGACCGCAGACGACGCGCGCAAAGTTACACCGACATGTATATATTTCATCCTTCGCTGTCGCTTTTTTACTCGCCTATATGAGACTTGTATCGCGAACGACAGATGCGCGATTTCGTGTGGCAGCTGCCCCGAAAAATGCCCTTTTCCCTTATTACCCTTCTTTATGTATACGTCGAAGAAACATATTTCGAGATTGCGATTTTTTTTTTGAAAACCGCTGTGATTAGGGACTGTCAATTCTGTTTCTCCACTTGACACTCGACAGAATCGAGTGATATAACTGGATCACGACGGTAAAGGGTGCTATGAATATTCAGGAGAAAAGGTCGAAGTATCTTAATAACTTCCTTGAAAGTATATCTTGAGTCAGATTCTCAAAGATGTTGGATCGGAATTAAGAGATTCTTCGCCAAAGACTATAAACAACACCACTGATACTCGGAGACGCTAATCACCATTTCCCGAAAAATTTTGATAATCCGAATTCCATCAGAAAACTTATAGCGATAACAAAAGCAGCTTAAGAAATATTTCATTAAGACGTCATTTTTCCTCCAAAGAGCATACCTTAACAAATCCAGCACCAAAATTCACCCTGATTATAAGGAGTCGGTGCATTTCGTCGGTGCGCACGTCAATCAGTAGACGCCGCGCGCGATTCTAATTAAACACGGCGGGGCAGCGTCGCGGAAAATTCCTTCCCGAGTTCTCTCCACTATACCGGAGCCTCAATTTGCGACAACGAGGAAGCCCTTAACCCCGGATGCACACGCGAGCTACACTGTATATTGCATGCACACAATGCCTGTATACGCCTCGTCCCGTCTCGTTAGTGAAATAAGATCTTTCTCTTTCTCTCTCTCACTCTCGGGCGCTCGCTGGGAAATTGCACCCCTTGTATCCGTCTTCCTTTTTTCTTTTCTTCCTCGCCAAGATTTGCAGAAATCGAGCCCAGCGAGCGATGGCTTCGAATTTTGTTCGCTGGATGTATATACAGAGCTCCTCCGCGAAGAAGCATTTAATTAAGTTTTCCAATTAGCGTTCGCCGACTGATAAAAAGACGTGCGCGGGATGTATCGATCGTTAAAACCGGTTATCCCGATGAATGGCCGTCATATCGGCCCCCCTCCTTAATTAGTTTGCCTTCGGTCGGCAATCTTTGCGAAGATTCTTGGGTGAAGCACATCCTTAAGTACATCCCCCGACGGCGGCTGCTGCTGCTGCGCTTGCTTCCTTTCCTTCTGCCGACGCTTACCTGTTTTTATTGCGCGCGCGGGTAGAGCTGTTATAGCTTGGGAGCGCCGGAATGTTTTAATCTTATAGGTTCGATTTTAGAAAGAGTTTCCTGGGACGATGAATTGCTACTTGTAGCTGCACTGTTAGATCAGAGGTTCTGAGAGGAATATATATATATAGTATTGAGTTCGTAATGATCCTTGTGTTTATTCCTTTAAAAAAATTAGTTTAACCGTATGTCTATAGATCAAGTGTGGCACAATTGTTGATAAATCTTTATCCAATGCAGCGGTACATTTTTCATCCCAAAAAAGTCCATCCCATTCTCAAAAAAAAAAGATGCAAAGCACCGAAAACGCATCACATTACGCCTCGACGACTTATACCCGCAGACATACATACACAGAACCGCGCTGTTAACCATTTATAATTCCGTGCAGCTTTCCCGTGAGCAACAGCGGCAGCCGCGGACGTTAAAACTAATTTAAACAGGGCCACTTAACGGCGGCCCCCTTGTTCTTCCTCGGCCAACTTTCCAGCCAAACTGCGCGCCTCGAATTCGTTATTGCACCAAGCCGGCGTCGTCATCGTCGTTTCCACCGCAGCATCTTCTTCTTCTTTGCCGCGTCTCGAGTGCAACCGCCGCGATGTATACCTGCTTCTTCTGGTAGTGGGGAGGAGCCTAGGGACGTCGCGGCGATGATTTAATAATGTCTGCGGGGACGAAACAGTTGTTGTGGGAGTAGTGCGCGCGCGGACTTGAGTTTTTATCGCTTATGAGATACGCGCGCGCGCGAATGTTTTGGTCTGTGCCAAGTTGCGCTATATAACCGCGCGCGGGTGTCTGAGCTTCGCGCCTCTCGGTTGAGGAGATTAAAAAGTTCGACGCTCGCGTTTACGACTTGCGTTTGTTCGTCTGCTGCTGCGTGCGACACGACTGCTTTATCAATGCTTTCATATCTGCATTTAAACTCCGGAATAGTACTAACCATTGACTTTTCTAAGGCATTAATAGCTCCAACTTATATTTGTCTAATTTTTATAACAATCTGGGAAAAAGGAGTTTCTCTCTTTGTAGAAAAATGTATTTTAAAATTTTCTAATTATATAGTTTTTAAGCTTTTATTATTTCCCGTGAAATTATTCTATAAAAATTCAAATTTAGCGCGTTGTCCGACGCTCATAATATCGGACTTTTTTCTTCCATTATAACACTTGAAATCGTCTTCAATGTCACTAACTATAAAACTGGCATCAACCCTACTTCTCAATTTGCTCCCCTCGCCAGTCAACATCTCGCTTCGATCCATTAAAAAACAGTACAAACACACCTCACTCGCGGCGTATAACAATCGCGCCGCAAGATCCCTTCTTCGAGGTGTTAAAATTCAGAGGCGGGCACTTTAAGTGCCTGCACGAGTCGAAAGAAGGGCTACGACGACACACAAGCCATAAAAGCGACAAACAAGCGCGAATTCGGTTTCGCACTTGTCCCCCCAATCGCCCCTTCCCCTTCTCTGTGCGCGCGCGTGTTCTCTTCCTTCTTCCTCTCATAACTCGATTACCCGCACGCGCTCTCTTCAAGTGGTCGTCGCTCGTATATATGTACCCATTGAATCTCTCCCAAGTCAGACGGAATGCGTAACTACGGGCTTCTTCTTCTTCTTCTCGGTTCGGCTTTCGAACGCACTTTACAGTCGACGACAAAATACCCGTCAGCCGATGATGTTCGATGCCGTTCTGAATTTGACATTTTTCGAGAAATGCTCGTAGGCGTTGTAAATGTAGTCAAAACGTGAACGTGTGTTTATGCCCTTTTCTTAAGGGAATGTGCTATGATCGGAAAGATTCCTATACCTTACCGGTTTTGGCATTTAACGAAAAATATAAAGATAAATATTAATTTTTGGAAAAACTGTCTGGCACCATCTCGATAACGATGCAAACATTACGTGGTTCCAGTTTCATTAAATTCCGTTCACAATTCACAGAGAGTTTTATCGTCGAACATTTCGGAGATAACAATCGCTGTGAATTACGAACGGAAGGAATCTTTCCGACCATAGCACATCTCGGTAAACAAGAAGCAATATATCATTGAGGTTTATTTTCGTAAGATTTGTGACACATATGCTATAATTAAGTAAAACAACACTAAAGAAATAATTTGGATGTTTCGACTTCTCATCAACACGAAATGGTTATGATGTCAGGGACAAGCTAAAAACATAATTCAGAATTTACTCTGATGAAGAGTCTGGCGCAAGTAGCCCAGATTAATTCCCTCTTGCACGCGCCGTGCGTTGTTCCTACAAACGTTGGACGAAATCGCCGAGCTGTATAGAACGAAAAATCCAAATAGGAGCCTTCTCTTGAGCGAGGCAAAGACTTTTGGCAATGGCTGTATATCGCTTGAGTACTCGGTCCCGTCTTTCCTCTCGTTAGCCGGATATCTTTTGCGCTCAGGTGCACGACTCTGACCTTTACGTCGTAGTCGTCGTCGTCGTCGTCGTCGTCGTCGTTGGGGCGCGAGTAAATCGACGCTAACGAGACGAGAGGCTCTTTCGCGCTAATTAACTTTCGCGCGATCGGCGGCTACCCGACTCCCTCTCTCTTTTTGCCTCACTGTACATATATATATATACGTCCTCCGACACCTGTTTAAATGCTCTCTTGCTATACGTTTCGTGCAGCCCCTTCTCGGCGCGATATAGGAAACGGATGCTTTCCTTGAGCGTTTCGTTTGATGCTCAGTTGAAACAATATTTCGTCTAATTCAAATTTTTCACTTTAATTTAACGCGTGATTAAACGAGAGTACACGCTGTAAGCTTTTACTTATAATTTCAAGTGTAAATTATGAAGCTCCACAGAAAAACTATATTCTTTGTAAAAATTATTTGTAATCTATAGAGAAAATATTGTCTGAAACACTGTAGAAAATACAACAGAAAAGCAATATCAAAGTAGCATTATCTTAGGAATATAAAAGGGATCACGCAGCCACTCATCCCTCAGCAGCTACTTCCAGTCGGTAGTAGCGATAAAACTAAAGATCGTTAAAAAAGCAAAGTGTGCTGCTGCAAGCTCTCGTGTATGTGTGTCTGTCTGTGCAGTCGTCGAAAAACTTGGCCGTTGAAACGTCGTCCTTTCCTTTCTCTCTTCTCTCTGTGCCTCTCGACCTATCAAACAAAAAAAGAGGAAGAGAGAGAGAGAGAGAGAGGGAGAGAGAAAGAGGGAACGTGCAGTGCACAAAAGCGCAACGGTGGTACTTTTCCCATCCCCCTCTCCTCCCGGGTTCCCGTCGTCGAATCTAATAAAAACTTTGCTCTCTTCGTTTTGCAGGTGTCTGACGGGGAAGGTGAGGACGTGTCGTCGACGTCGTCGTCGTCGCCGTCCGTCCGCAGTGCAGCTCTCGGCGCCATAGTCCGCCTGGTGAGTTTATTACGTTGACAGTTTAGCGGATTACATTTTAATTCCAAATCGCGCGCGACTGCGGCGCGGCTCTTATAATGTATATATTCCTGACGACTTTTTCATTCGGGTTATATAATATGACCTCGACGTTATGTATCCTCTTGATATGATTTTTTTACTTTCTTGTACAAAGCATATATGAAAGGTTTTGGTAACGTAAGAATTGATAAAGAATATAATGAAATTTCAAGATCCCGAAAAATAACATAACGATACTATCTCTGAGCTTTGCAGCGATACAGTGATAAAAGATTTCAACTAGAGGAGTTTAAATGGTATATTCTTGAATATCTTTTCTGGCAGCGCAAAAATCATCAATTAAAAAATGCTTATTAAGAGCGAACGCGAAACTTCCATTACCGCCCATTTCCTTTTCCTCCCTCTCGCTCTTGTCTTTTTTTTTTTCAAGCGTAGCAGTTCAGCTTCGTTGCCAAGAACAATCGAAAACTCCCGAAAATTGTTAATTAACAAAAGCGGCCGGAAACATTTCCATTCGTAAAGCCTATAAAGCTTTCCTTGATAGAAGAAATCTCATGATTTTCGGTAGTCGTAATCGAAGAAATTTTTAATCAGATGCCACGATAGACGTCGACCGTCTTCGCTTTCCTTTTTTCTTCTTCATTCTCTTCTTTACTCCGACTTGGTCTTTTGGCTTTTCTATACATGTATATACGAGGAGGGGAGGTGACTCCCGGACGCCGGGAATTCAATTAATTTCGAGTGATCTTTTGCTTTGAGGATGCGCGAACGTCATCTTTGGGATTACACGCCGAGGGACGATGCTGAGCTTGACGTCCAAGTAGAGTATTCTCGATATACCGAGAAAGGAGTGTTTCGTATATAGAAAAAGAGATTTAAAGCATAAATATTAATATTTATGTTTTTTTTTCTTCATTTAATTATTGCAGATAAAATCGTATAGTAAATAACTTTATTAATAATCTTATTTCGATGTTTATCAATATATAAAAGACTAAATTTAAATAACATATTCATAAAAAAATTCCAAATCATCCATGACCACAAAAGATTACTATTTGAACTTAGACCAGTAATTATAATTGTTAAAAAAATACGACAGTTTTAGTCTGGTAAATATAGATTAGAATGTTGTGCGTGAACACCTAATTCTTCCAAAGCATGGCAATTAAATTGGTGACAAATTTTTAACGAATAAAAGTCAAATAATATATCTAGATTATTCCAGCTCTACAAAAGCTCCCCTACATTAAAATCTCACAGCCAAACGCAATTCTCGAAATCTGATATAAATGAATCAGTTTACTCGCGTGAATTGCGCCGTTCGAGTATCCAAAGCCCTACCACAGTAAACTTGCAGCAACTCCGAGGATCCAAAAACCTTATCGAGCTGGCAAACAAGCGAGTCCAATTCTGTAACATTGAGTTCTCACCTTATCGATAACCGCGGGGCATCGCAAAACCAGCAGCATCAACGGCAGCAGCGGCGGGCCAGCGTCGTTATACATCAATCGAGCGTAGACGCGAGTCTCTATTGCGAGTCTAATTGGACGCGAGGCGCGCGTACACTTCAAAGCGGATAACTCTCGCGCGCAAAACAGCGGCGGCAGCAGCAGCAGCAGCAGCAGCGGAACCGCACAGTCCTTCCAACTTGCCGAGTGTCTTCCATCTTGATGCTGCGTGTGTGTGTGTGGGAGAGAGAGAGAGAGCAGGTCCCTGGGGAGCGAAGGACTTCTAGTCCCTCAGGAAGGACGCCAAAGACCCTTCCGTCTCTCTCCGAGTCGGTGCATTAAGCTTTTATTGGCCGTATAGTCTGCGATGAAAATTAAGAGGCAGGAATTGCTCACTTCTTTTTCTTCTTCTTTTTTTTCTTCTTATTTTTATCGAGGATGGATGCTTGGGCGCCTTGCTCGCAATGAATTTTGATGGAGACTTTATGAGAGGGACGGCTGTGGGTGTGTGTGTTTTTAAGACAGAGAGCGGTTAGCTTCACTTTTTGTTATTTTTACAAACTTTTGGGGAAAATGTATAATATCGCTTTGCTTTACGAGGTCCCTTTTGGCCAGCGGTGAAGAAAGTTTTTATTAGGAAGCTAATTTTAGAAATTATATAGTCTCTGAGAGATTTCTTCAAATTTTTTCAACCTCATGTCAAACTATTATATGGGCGAATTATAAATTAATTCTGTTTTGCTGCTCCTTCTCGGTAAAACTCGAAATTTCCGCTTTCACCACAATATTTTGTAACCCACAAGCTCCTGCAAACGTCATTCGACAAAACAAAGATCTTTCCCTAGCCCGCGTAAAACCAATAGATTCTTAATTCGCCCTCTTTCAACTATAGCGCATTATTACAAACTCGCTTTCTCAATTTCTCCCGGGCAATTCGAAATTATCCTCCTCCGTGTACCCACAGCCAGCGGAGGGAAAGTATATGTGTGTGTATATATGTATATAGACGTGTTGGCAAGTTATTCCCTAGCCAGTCCGCGTGTAATAAGAGCGCATCGCATCGCCGCTGGGCATATTAGGTTAGGGACTACACAGACCAAGTCGTTTCTCTCTCGTCGTCCCCTTCCTGGGCTTTTCACTATACACACCCCCACTTCCTCCCCCTGTATACACCGGAGTTTTCTCTCTCTCTCCGGCAAAGACGTCGTTACACCACTGCAAGACGCTGTTTTCGCTGCGAATCAATGTCCCCCCTCAGCTCGTCCGCACCCGAGTGTGTATGAACTCTGTGTGCGTGTGTGTACTCACTTTGCTCTCGGCGACTCAACTTTCCCTTTTCACTCTGGAGATGCTGCTAGCTTTTCACCTTTTTTCTCTTACCCTGAGATTATTATGCTAAGATTTTATGCCGTATTTTTGAAAAGTTATATAATTAATCGATCTTCTTGAGTACCTACATTTTTCTTTCCTACCATTTCAAACAAATATCTACTTCAATTTATTTATACAACTCTTTTCAATATTTGTTTTTGAATAACATAGACAATTCTCACTATGTCAATGTTACTCGTTGGATTTAATGTAAAATTGCATTCTAACGAAAAATTAAAGTATCACCTTACTATCTTACAAAGTTCAATTTCGCTTTAATTTAAAAAGGGTATATTATATTTTAATTAAACACGTGGCGCACAAAAAATTTAAATTGAATGAATCCTTTTACGAGTCTCCTCCATTTGAAAAAGTAACATCCCCTTTTCCGCGAATGATTCGAAATAAAGGAAACAGTCACACTCAGCGAAATCACAGTTCCGCACAAAAGCGCGACAAAGTAATACTCGCGATTCACCTACACATACACATACATACGCACTCAGCCGATGCTTGAATTTGCTCAGTCTTTTCTCGAAACTAAGATCCCCAGAGATATTCTCTCGCGCATTTTTCCTCTCACGCGCGGCGATGCGAAAATCGATCTCCTCGCCCGTGTCTCTCTCTCTCTCTCTCTGTCTCTCTCCTGAGACTCGTTTTTCAGGATCTATGCACGATTTCTGATAACCGCTGATTCATTCGTCCGCCGAGAGGACACGCGGCTTAATAATCCCAGGATCCTCTCCCAGGAGGCCGCAGACTTCTGTTTCCTTCCATTGAATCCTTAAAAGGGAAGAGAGTGCCTTCTTTGCGTCCGGATTGGGGAAATGGTGAATAATTTAAAATGTATATAAATGGTCCGTAACGATCGGGTGCATCTGTATACAAACGTTTATTTGATTCGATGGAAACAATGCAGGTTCTTTTTCGAAATGTTTTTATAAAAATTTAACACGAGAAAAGTCTCGATTAATCATTTAATGGAATATGCTCCGATATTAAAACAAAAATAATAAGGAAAGTAACAAGGCTTATTTCTCAGTCCAACGACTGTACCAATTTTCTCAATGTTTATTGCAATTAATTAAGTTTAATTCATCACACATACTCAACGATACACCTCACGTACTCAACTATTTTCCATAATCACGCAAAAGTACAGACATAACGTGTACGCCCTATTCCTCCCAAAATATACACACCCAAGCACATCCGCAAGCGACGAAGGCCAATAACTTTGCCCATAAATTTCGTAATAAGGAAAGAGCAAAAGAAACATAACACACGCACACAAGCACGGATCGTTAACTTCATAAAACGTCGAAATGCACCCTCGTGACTTACGTAAGGGTGTAGGTGTACGTATCCTTTGGTGAGAGAGGGAGAAAGGAAAAAAAAGCCAAGTGAGCTTGCGAGGGTCCGAGGACGAGAGAGAAAGTTGGGCGCGCGTATCCGCGATCGATTTTGGACAATCACATAAATCTTGGCTCTTGGA
The DNA here is from genome assembly GCA_900490015.1 of Megastigmus stigmatizans. Lineage (NCBI taxonomy): Eukaryota > Metazoa > Arthropoda > Insecta > Hymenoptera > Megastigmidae > Megastigmus > Megastigmus stigmatizans. Next base: position 12,215 of record UELV01165945.1, on the reverse strand, counting down.
AGCACGTGTTTCCGTCTTATTGCTCTTGCCCCCTCTCTCGCTTCGGCGATAGGAACTTTCTTTTACGGATCTCGACGGTGCGTTCACCTCCTTTCCTTCCCCCCTTTTTCCCTTTAGCACACACAAGCTTGCTGTTTCCTTCGGGTTTGCGCTTAAAAATGAATCGAATCCAAAAGTATAATAGTCGTTTCATTTTCTAACACTGGACAAGTGGTTGGTACAGTATTGCTTATATGGAGTTTATATAGTTTTTTGGAAATTCCAAATCTGAGTGTACTCATTCTGTTGAATCATTGATAATTAATAGGACTAAGGTTAGAAAAAAAAACTATAGTTATAGCGAACAGCGAAAAGTAAACCTTGATTTTCATGCAGATGCGGAAGATTGACAAAATGCGCTGCTATGAAAGCTCCGCTTGAACACATAGTGATTATATTGTTTCCGTTTGATCAGTGCGCAAACAACGAACGTATGCACAAAGTACCGTTGATTTAAATCTAATTTGTCAGTTCGGCAATGATTAAACTTCGATCGCCTCGTTTGTTTCTAATTATACACGAGAATTGACGCTTCTAGAATTGCAGCTTGATTTCCACAAAAACGTCGAGAACTGGCCGAAAAAACTTTGCTCGGCACGTTTCACTCTCACCGAAAAAAAGTCGAGTTGAAAATCAGTCATCAATCACCGGATAACGCAGTTCGACACCGCACATGCATCAAACACCCCCGGAAAAGTTCCGCTGAAGCTTCTCGATGTCTTTCGCGAGAAAACCGCGGAATCAAATATTTGCTCTGTTTTTTTCGAGCGAAAATTAACTATTCTCTTGATCTTATTATTTCTTTATAGAAATGTAATTCCACTTAACCATATTTTATATTTTATTAGAAATTAATCGCTTAAAAAACTTTATTCTTGGTTCCAGAAGTGCAATAATAATTTTGTTAATGGGCCGAGAACGAAAGCCTAGGATTTCGTTTCTTTTCTTTCTTTTTCTTTTGCGATTTCCTCTAAAAATATGTTTCTCTTTTAAAAATATGGATTCTTTCAGAATCAGCAAATAAATTACATTCCAAGGAATTACTCTCCTGACAACACCTTATGCGTTAGGTTTATTTGCCTTAAACCAATCGAATGTCTTTCCTACTGATCACAATTGAAAATCGATATAAGTTCTAATCCCGAATCGCTGACTGATTTTGTGAAAAAAGGTAAGCAAACCTGCACTTCCACTCACGCGGTCGCTTCGAACCATTTCCTCTTCTCTCGGAAAACCCACTCCCCACGCAATCCCTTAATTTAAAGAAGTAAGAAGCTGCATCGTGGTGGTATACATTAGCTCTCCACTCTCCTATACCGTCGCGCCCTTCGCATAAGAGCTTATAGGACATTACACGCGCACGTGGTTTCTATGGCGACTAGTGCACACATGGGGCTCTGGCGCGCGACGAGCGGCAGAAAAACGAGAAGAGGGGGACGGAATGGTTGAGAGAGAAAAATTCCCCGTGTCTCGAACGTGAAGAGATCGATTTTCTTGGGGGAAGAGGATGTGTGATGTGTATGCATCGGAGAATCGGGCGGAAGGGAAGACGTAACGCGTATCCTCTTCTTGGGCGAAATACGTGTTTACGCGTCGAGAAGCTTTAATCCCGATCTATATATCGATGCTCTTCTACCTCGCTTTTGTGCTATAGAAGCTGCGTTTGTGGCGATAAGAATGGCTTTGAGATATCCGCTTATATGTATATATAAGCATTGCAGTTATTGGGGCTTAGGTATAAAACAAGAGTTTATGGGAGAAGTATGAATATTTACGTTGGCTATCACGATAAAAAATAATTAAGTTATATGAAAAGTCACAAACAGTATTATAATCTTATTTTGAGTTCCAATGCATTTAGTACTTATAAAGCTTTTAATAAACATTTCTCATTTACGTATTGAGATCAAATTATTGGAAAAATATAATGAAAGTATTTACTGGAAAACGTTTCAGACTTTAATAGTTCGGTATAATAAACAAGAAAATCAACACTATCAGCGGTAATAAAAATAACTCGAAAAAGAACGATCAGCAGTCAAAAGAAGAAGCTTAATTTTGCCCGAGAGAGAAAAATATGACAAGCAAAAGGTATAGAGGAGCATTCGATAAAACGTGCCGAGTTTAAAGTAAATCCAATTTAAAAGAAGATCGATGCCCCCTCGTAAATCCGCAAATTCGATGATAAATAAAAGAAAGCTGAGAAAAAAGAAACGGTCGTAAAAAAATGCGCGGCGAATAAGAGAGAGAGGGGGGAGGGTGAAAATATCCATGCGGCTATCGTCGGCATTTCAGATATATCGCGTATAAACCCATATACAAGCATTGAGTTTTAAAGGCAAGAGAGGCGATATCTAATATCAGCGAACTTTTATAAACGCACCGACGCCGCCTCGATTATTGCCCTTATGACGCATGTGAAATTCGTGAAACACCTTATACCGACTGCTACGCGCGCAAAGAGTTAAAGCGTTATACTCGAGCTCCATGATATTTATCTCTTTCATTTTATCCGATTCATCAAGTTTTTATTGATATTTATTTTTTAATTTATTATCTCGAGCGCTTGTTAATAGATTGAAATGGATATGAAAAGTCTGTATTTTTGCGGAAATAAATCAGTTTTATGGAGATCAAAAATTAACTCTGACCAATTTATAACTTAAGTGTAGGTCACAGTACAGTTATAGAGTATAATAAAAAATCGTTCGTTTCAAAATCAAACGAAGCTTGAAGATTTTCTTTAAGAAATCAAGTAGGTACATCGTTTGTAAGATTTACCTTTGGTCGCTCAATAGAAACTAGTATCAATTACGGCAGGCAAGAAAGAAAATAAAGAGTCGAAGTAGAAGAAGAAGAAGAAGAAGAAGAAGAAGAAGAAGACGAAGAAGCAAGAAGAAAAAGAAAGAAAGAGGAAATTTAATTTTGTTCTCAGTACCGATCGCGTCCTCTTATTATGACATCTGCTTCCCGGCGCTCGAGGGGCCAGAGAGAGAGAGAGAGAGAGAGAGAGAGAGAAAGGGAGTAAAAGCCCGGTCGAGCTTTGCCAAAGTAATTAAAAAGAAAACTGTTGGCCCCGAAGTTTAGCGAGCGCACCGAAAGTGCAGTAGTACCGCGCCGCCGCGCTCGCACAGCTCGTTCGCACACAGAAAAAGGAAAAGCTGATGCTGCAGCGGCTTTACCTATACCCCGTGAAATTCATTATTACGCGACCGTATTGCGTATATAGATATATACACGCGATAGTTTGAGAGAGAGGCGGGAAAAATCTGCGAGAGGAACTCGCACTACCGAGAAATTAAACGCTCTGCGTTCGCAATTAATTCGGTAATGACCAATTGTGTGATGTTTGCAGTCTCTCGCGCGTGTTTTGTCTCTTCCCCTCGCTCTCCTTTTTACTCGATTGCTGCTCTTTTTACGATGATGAAATTATTGATTTTCTAGCTCGACAGCGAGCTTTCCTTTCTTCCTACAATATAATCAGCTGGTCTGTCTTTGATATCGATGAGAACGAAATAATGCGATTTTTCTTTATATACTATATAGTATCGTCAACAGAACGCAATTTTTTATCATTAAAAATTATTGCAATATTGTCTGCAATTCGTACCTATCAAATGCTTTGCAAATTAATTTTGCTAAAACATCAGTGTGGAACACTCTTTTAATTTAAATCAAGCTACTCGAGACTTTCATTTCACTTTAATTCATCGCGTAAACAAAACCACGAAAAATCATAGATCAAGGGGGAAGTAAGTGTAATCGCCGAAAGATTAACCGATCCCAGCAGCGCGTTGCGCATCAGCCGACTAGGAGGAGAGACAGTCAGAGTGGAAGGCGAAGAAATATAGTTGCGAGTCGGGAGACTGGAGGCGAGAGAGAGAGAGAGAGACAGAGAGAGAGAGAGAGAGAGTCGTAGCCGTACCTCAAGAGAGGAAAAGCAGCAGCTCGTGTCTGCGTAGCCATGGCGACAGGCTGACTCACGGGCTACGCGTCATTCCTGCGGATTCTCTTCGGACGCACGGAGCGATTATTTATCATCGTGCAGAGAGAGAGAGAGAGAGAGAGAGAGAGAGAGAGAGAGAGAGAGAGAAAAGCGGCTGCTACTGCTGCCACTGCTGCCGCTGCTGCTGCTCGGGGAATTGCGCAAAACTGGCCGCTCGTTCAAGTCCACCGGGCTATACCGCGCTCTGTTTTCTTTATTACACCGGAGCTCTGCTCGTTGCGTCGTTTTTTTCATCAGCTGCGCGTACTTCATGTACAATGCGCTATTTGTTTTTAGACAAAAATCTGTTTGGTACTAGTAAATTCCGAAATGACTACGTTACTTGCGTTTTAAATTCAGACTAGCTAAACTATTACCTAATACCAAATGCATTTACTACCATCGAAATTATTCATGAAAATAATGGCTATTCCACTGACTTGCGACGAACAATTGATTAAATGAATTCCAGCTTGAAAATAACTCATAAAAACAAACAATAACTTTCATTGAATAAAAAAAAAATCAATCCCCACTCTTGCGCGACAAATTTGAAGTAGCGTTTGGACAAAAACGTTCGCAACACACTTCATCGCACAGAAAGTTTAACAAGCGCTCCTCGCGGCACGCGCGCGTCCGACAAGTAGAAAAGTCGCAACGAGTCAGCCTGGCGAGTCGAGCCCCAGCGAGCACCGCTACACGTCCGATCGAAGCATCGAGCTGCACCACTATGCAGCAGCTGGCTTTCAGGCCGCACGAACTATTATTATCGAGGATCGCACCGGTCGCATATTTGGTCAATGACCACTTGACGTAGCCGCGCGCGAATACTCTATCGGGACGATTAGAATGCGCGCTGCTCATTTTATCACTCGGCCTGTGTATAGTTCCGTTATTATTAAACTCGAGCGCTCTCTCTCTCTCTCTCTCTTGCACGCACGCGATGAATGCACAGCTCACAGCCTCTCGTTTTGTTATCGGTGGGACTGGAGTGTAGACAAGAGCCGATGTGTGACACTTATTTTCCACCGACCTACGCGTTTCCGTCATCCGGATAACGAGGACTGTCCTACACTCGCTTGTATACTCGGGCTTCCTTCACTTCCAGATTTGCACTTCATTCATACTTGATGCTCTTTTCGGAAAATATATAATACGCGTCTTAGTTCAATCAGATTTAATGAGTTCGCTTCATCATTTTTATGAGCAAATTTACTTTAAATAAAGATGCATATACGAGATTGGAATACAAAGTAGAATCTAGGGGCAAGCTGCGTCATTATTTAGAATACCAAAAGACAATTAATTTAAGAAAAAAAAAAAAAAAAAAGAAAAAGTTGATAAAAAGATAATTGAAAATCAGTGTCTTTCTATACTCGTCTATCCCTTATCATACTCTAAATGATAGTATAAGTTTTGTACGCTGCCCTTACAATTTTATTCAAGAGATGAAAGGGCGTACTCCTTTCTCGACAGATTAATCAGTGAAATACAAATGACAGCTGAAAAATGTGTGTGGAAAACATAAGGGATTTATATACTCCGACAGCACGATTGTCAATCCAATTTTCTTGGGTATTTGTTTTGTAAACGAGTTTGTACATCATCAGGCTTCGAAGCCACAAAGCACCGACGCGGCTCGACAACTATAAAAATTAAGGGAAAATTCATATCCCCGTAGCTATACGAGGAGAAAAAAAAATCAATCTCCATTCCAATTATTCCCCAAATGCAATCCCACTCCATAGCCAAAGTTCCCCTATACACAACGCAGCAGCCACTTTTTCCCTCGCTCCACTCTCACCGATTCCATTTCATTCCCTCACCACTACACCTACGCTCACATCAACACACACCAACACACAAAAGCACCTCTCTCGGACCTTTGGAGAGGGTAAGGAAAGAAGAAGAAAAAAAAAGGAAAGTTTGCCGCGAACTGATCGACGTGTCAGCGACACACGGCATCTCTCCTTGACACGAGCGCACCCGCCCAGTCACAAAGGAAGCTCGCGAAAGGAGGAAGGAAAAGCAGAGGCGAATAAAAAGAGGTGAAATTCCCCCTCGTCTTTTTGCGCCTTCTACGCTGTTGCTGCTGCTGCTGCTGCTGCCTCTCTTCTTTGATTCGACAGCCGCGTCGCATTGTTTCGGCAAATAGGATTTTCCTCTGCGGATCCGCGTGCACGCGTCTCGTGTGTCCTCGTCTGTCGCGGGAGACTTTTGTGTTTGCTTCTTCTTGGGTCGGCCGATAACAACGAAAATGGACTTTGCCTCGTTCTGCGCTTAAGCCCGTGCTGACCAAATATACGAGCTGCTTTTTATTTTCGTATAGCGAAATGTCTTCTTTTGATCCATTGCATATAGACTTTTTTATGTAGGGAGAAAATTGAAACATTGTAAACGTAGCTGTTTTAATGCAGAGAAAATAATAAGTGATTATTTCTGTTGGTGTATTTAATAAATAAAAATAGATTATATTTATATTTCAAATTTGCAAGTTAGGATTTCAACTGCACATATCAATGCAATGATTTATACTTATGACATTCTAGGCTCTTTGCCCTTTCAAGCAAACTATGTATCGTTGAAAAATACTTAACTAATTACAATCCTCTTCGCTTCGTCAACTCTTATTCTAACTTATCCGCATCTCGACAGTCTCAAAAATAAAGAGCGACAGAGAGGAGATAAAGTCAGTCTTACCCGCGCAACAAACTAGCAAAGTACAATCGGCAGGCGAGCTAAAATCTCTCCTGTCCTAAAACGCTAGCCAAAACTCTCGCAATTGTCGTTGATTAAAACGGAGTCGGCTTACCAAGTCGCATCGCTGGCTTCTCCCGAGGAAGAAGAGGAAGAAGAACGAGAAACATCGCTCGCTATTACAAAGGGAAAAACGTCTCGATGTCTCATTGCGTCAGACAGCGGCTTTGTGCGCGATACTGACACCTCGAAAGACGAAAGTGCCCTCGTGGTCTTTCATTAAATTTGCTAATTTTCTTCGCCGGGCCTATAAACTGCGCCGCGTAGTATCTTTGCCCCGACTGCGAGGTTATTCAATTTGTTTACGTGGCACACGACGCCTTCGGTAGCTTTTTAATTAACTATTGTGAACGCGGTGACTGTATATTTTGTTTACGGAAATACGGTGAATTTCATTGCTCATTAAGATTGTTTTTGAGTGTATAATTTTAGATGCAACCTTGTATTATGCACTTAACGAGAAACTAGTTACTTTGCCAAAGCTTTTTAAGATTTTCCGTGAATATTTCAATCGCACTCGTACGCTTTCGTTCACTTTCGCTCGCACTCCCATCACATAATCTGCAAAAGACTTCCATGTTTTTTTCATAACCTCTTTTACGGGCAAAACGAATTGAATTCGGTTGAGCGAAAGGGTCGCGCGCGACGCTCTTGTTATGACACTTGGCGCAATTTGCGAAAAGCGACATCTGTGGGGAACGGCAGTAGCTATTTTTTTCCTCCAACGCGTCTTTGCTTTTTTTGCTCTTCCCCTCTTATTTCGCTCCTTGCGTAATTCGACTGTACTTTCGAGAACAATCGACCGCAATTAACAGTTCTTAATTGAAATTTACGTTTGGACCGATACAATTATATAACGTGAAAGTTACGCGATAATATTATTCCCTTTTTTATGATTCGCGCGATGAATGTTAATATTCGGGTGAACAAAGGCCTCGGAAGCGATGGGGGGAGGTCGAAGCGCGCTACTTCGTGCACCGTATCGCGGTGCAACAACGCCCGGACAATTTTAATAATGTGTGTATACATTATTTTGAGCACTGCAATTTTAATTAGCTCCGCTGGGAAATTCACTGACTGTTCGTCTACCTCGTGTACAACAGCAAGGCTTACGCTCATTATACGTCACCGGCACTCCACTATACTCTCCTCGTTTTTAATAAATATAAATATTTTATGAATACATTATTATTTTCAAGCCCTACAGCATAACATTCAAATTAAATGTACCAAAGTATTTTTCAAATCGAAATAGCGCGTAAAAACGTTAAGCGCATATACAAAATTAGTCTCGCTTATTTTATAGCAAAGTTTATCGCAGTCAGCTGATTCCTCGGTTGCGCACTTATATATAAGACAGCGTCGGCGCAAGGAAGGTATGGTCGAGATGCTACACGGGCTTTACTCTGCGGAAGGCTCATTATTCCCCTCGTAATGATGTTTACGCAAAGTTGCCTCGTGGTGTGTGTGTATTATGGTATCGCGAGATAATTAAAGCTCGCGTCCCTTACCCGCTATAAAGTGTAATTATTATAGATCTTTCGCAAAATTTTCCATTATTAGCGGAATTGCACGCGTAAATTTCGCGACCGTTTTAGCCGCCAAGAAACTGCGCTCGACCACTTAATTTTCTTAAATTTACAACGAACTCCAAGATTTAATCTGATTTTACATTTTTTTTACCGTGGTAAATAGTTTACATAATAAATTTGTGAACACGCAAACTACATAATAATCATCCAGTTCGAAATATTCTGTACTTTTTTACCGCGAGTAGGTATCTTATTTGTTTTTATATTTGTTCAAATCATACAATAAGCATAAACTATTAATTGCTTTATTAATATAAAACAAGAGTAAATTAGGTAGTTTGTAAATATGATTTATTATTCATTGCTACATCAATTCTGACATCCAGAAAAATACAGTTTATGAAGTATAGATAGCGCCTAATTAATGCACCCGCGCGCATACATTTATTCGTTCTCGCATAGACTCGTTTTCATTCAGCGAGTCGTCAAGCACTTGTCCTTCTCCCGCACACTGTAAAATTCACCCTCCACACACACGGACACACGCCCAGAGTGTGTACAAGCAAAAGCCATAAAGTGAAAATACCGTGGCATATAGCAAATGCACCGAAAGAGTGCGCGTGATACGAAATAATGAAAACACGCCGCGGGACAAAACTGCGCTAGCGCACTTAAACCAAGTCCCTCGGCGTATCTTGAAAGGATAGAGAGGAAAAGAGTAAACAAGCCTGCCGAAGCACCAGCAGACGAAAATTACGGAAAAGAGCTGGCGTATCGCGCCCGAATGCCGCACGTGTACACCGGAATTCCTCGTATGCCCTCGTGCGCGCGCGGATAATTTATTACCTCGTGCAGCAGCAGGCCAGTATCGCGCGCCACCGCTTTCGAATGGGACCAGACGCGCGCTCAGCCAGCAGCGACCCGGCCAACAACACCGGTGTTACCAGAGAGACCAAAGGTGAGCACTGCACACTCCACGATTGACCGAAATTCCTGCGATTACACGCGCGCTCCGGTGGCCCTTTATGCTCCTCGCATCGACGACGGCTATACTACGAGCTGATTTTGGAATTTCGAATTTTCGGTTTTGGCTTTCCGGGGTTGTAAATCTCGCTTCCAAGATCTATTTTCATCTTTGCTTTGATAATTTCGAAATTTTTAGTCTACAAAATTCAGCTTTCAGATGAGTATTGGCTTAATGTTGTCGGACTTTCTTGCTATATATTAGCTAGAAGTTTAGAGTGGACATAATATAGTAGCTATGATGGTGACCATCATTGAAAATCTATTTGCACGGAGAAAAGCAAACGCTAGATGTACTCAAGACTTACGAAGATATTATGCGAGTAGTCGAGTAATCGCTCTTCTGTAACATCAATGTATCAAATTAAGTAATTTTAACGTGAGGGACTTAAATATAAGCGAAGGACTCGTGGCGCTTGCGCGCACCGAATCGAAAACAACAAAAAAAAACCCTCGTATCTTTTGAACTATTAAAAATTTTGACTTGGAACTTCACCGAAGCTTTCTTTTCCTTACTACATAATGTATATTAGAAATTTCGAAACTCGAAAATTCATAACAGGATTTGGTTTTGTATTTTTTAGTCCTATTGTAAAATATTTTTAAAAGTTTCAATACATTGCATAAGATTCTACATTAAGGCAGAAATATTTTGTCAAAATTTCGAAAGATTTCATGTACATGCTTTCAAATAATGGCGAGTAAAGTAAAAAAAAAAATGTTTAAATCTTCTTCTACCGTAAGCGTAACAGAGCCCTTATGTAGAATCTATTACGTAAGTTTTCAGTAATGCTAACGTCAGAAGTCTCAGGAACAGTTTCAAAGAGAACTCACGCAGATCTGTTTCTTTTTTTTCTTCGTGTAGTACAGCTGTATATTGATTTCTCTATTCGTTCTAATCTACATATAACCATTAGGATTTCGGCTCTAAACAGCAGAGCAAAACCTCGCTATCCTCTTAAAAACAGGCGCTCGCCAGCATTAGTCCCAGTCCTGCGACAAATATCGATTTTCTAGCCTCTAAAATTCCCCTTCGCTTAGCTCGGCCCCAACAAATTACCTTCCGCTCGGCCTAAAATATACCTGCCCCCTCCCGAGCACTTGAAGCAGCATACACGCTACACGTAACTTTCGGTATTCCGCGGGTAGTTTCAAACTCACCTTCATGAATTCGTGACTATATGCGTATGTAGATATATATATATATATATATATATATAGGCGATGCACATGTATTTATACATGACGCGAGGGCTGTACGTGCAGTGCACTGGCCAAAAGGGAGATGAGATCGACATTGTAGGTGGAAAAACACGTATATCGATTCGCTGGACGCGGGCGGCTCGCGCGCGGTGCAAAGGGGACGCGCGGCGCATCATTAATTAAGCCTCCGGCGGCTTTATTACGCTTCCGCTCCGCGTTTCAATCCATTTTTTCCACCAGTCCAGTCCCTTTTTTATGACTCTCTCTGTCTCTCTTTTTTTATCGTGTTTCTGATTGGCTTTTAGTTGGTCCGCCGTATTAATCTGTCGGATTTGTATGTGAAATGCGTGCTTTCGGTGGCACTGCGAAGACGTGTCTCTTTATAACACACGTGACGCGCGAATGAAAAAGTTGCGAAAAGAGTCCTTTGTCGCGAGCATTTGTAATTTGGTCTTTCATCAAAGCGCGGTATTGATGAAGAGACGCAACTTTTAAAATGTGCGACGTCAGCTTTCGTTTTTTTTTTTTTTTTTATTTCAATTTCCGCGCGGCTATGAATTATTAACGCGTCCCGCGAGATAAGCTCGAAGTGGTAAAGGAGAAAACGAAATCGTCATCCGCGATTCAATTATGCTAATGTTTCACGCTGCTTCGGTTAAAACTCGATTTTCGTTCTCGAGACTCGCCAAAGTTAAACTTTAAAAACTATTAAAAAAAAAAAAAAAAAAAAAAAAAAGTAAGAAGCTGAAAAGCAACGCCTCAGTAGTACCAGACGGCAAACTTGGCTCTTCGGTAAAAGCGGGAAGGAGTGCACAGAATCGCCCATCTGCTTTTTAAACAAGCGCGGAAAAAGAAAACAAACTGTCGCGCCACCGCCGCAGATAAATTACTTTTCTCCCGCCTACCTCAGAGCCAACTTTCCGACTCACACGTCGAGATCTGCAAATTTAGAAAAATAATTGCTGTATCCAATCTCAGCAGCAGCAGCAGCAGCAGCAACAGCAGTAAATAAAAGGCAAAAGGTATAGCTGTAGAAGAAAAGCTCTCTATCTTTCCTTTATCAATCTTCGGATTTAGCCGAGGGTTTCTTTCCCGTCAAGTATTTACCCCCAACTGCTCCTCGGCCGTTTTCTTTATCTGCGAGGTAGCCGCCGCCGAGACCTTACACACAGCGTTTTCCAGACACTCTCTTAACTGCCTTGACATTTTAAGTGGCGCGCGTTTCGATGGATTTACGAAACTTCCTATCCTTTTTTTCGCTTCCTCCGACCGAGCTTTTCGCTCCCTCCTTCATCGATTCCTAATTCGATTAAGCAAGACACTGCGCGCTCTGCGTCCGGATCCTTTTCTCGAAAAGTGCTCCTTTTTGTCCAATGAACTGTTTACGTCTTGGGAAGTCGGTGTCGTGGTGTCCGACGGTCTGCATAATTATAAACATTCAAATTTCTTTAATTCGTAGACAATTTTTCAATTCTATTTTTCTTATATAAAAATATATAAAATCACAGATTATGAAAAAATTAGCGTCAGAAATTTTAATAACATTTGAATTTTGGCAGGAGAAAATGTAAGTATTGTTTGTGAAAAAGTTTGACCAATTTTAAAATTTTAATATTGTTAATAACATACTTGTGTATATATATATATGTATACACACACACACACATATATATATA